>PVIU01023009.1:0-28263 GCA_004026605.1 Ondatra zibethicus | reverse complement strand
AAATAATAGAATTGTCAAGTTAGGTCAGGACATCAGTGTGGTAATGGTCACATGTGAAGGAGAGTGTGGAGAAAACCGCAGAGAACCCTTCCTAATGGGAGAATGCATTTGCTCTCAAGAGAACTGAGGGTGCTTTTTTTCCTACTCCATACACTCATGTTTGGATGTGAATTTGTCATTTCCTGGCAGCTTCACAGAACACTTGTCCTGGGATTCTCAATGTCAGGCATTATATGATTCGTATCCTCAAATAATTCCCAATAGAGGTTGTCAGCTGCTTTCTGATAGCATGCCAAGTGAATGAATGCTCCTTTGATTTCTATCTGAACTTACAGCTTTATGTCTTTTATAATTAACCTGTCAGTCTAGCATCTCCAACAATACTCCGTCCAGGTAATGGGAAGTATATTAAAGCTATGAACTCCAGTGATGATATTTGCAAATTTTTCTTTTACATACAGGTACACTAGTTTTCCTCACAGAGAAAGGCAAGTTTAATTTTTTGGTATCACATGTTTACTTGAGGTGGGGACATCTAGAAAAGAAAACGAGGAAGGGGTTTTTAGTAACCCAACTTGCTCCTGATATTTTAAAACCAGCATTGCGTAAGTTTGACAATAAGTGATCACATAGTATGCTAGCATGAGGCTAATGGATCTAGTTCATCAAGCTTTTATCATAAATTACCATATTCTTCAAATGCAAGTAGGCCTGTGCTTAAATTTGTGAGTATAAATAGCAAAGAATATAGTTGGTCATTACTAAAGACTTCATTAGAAAACATTACATTAGAAATCCTTCATAAGGAAGACTCAAATATTGCGCATTTGGGTGACTCATCCTAAATCACTTGTTTAGTCTTAGTAATTTTCTCTTTTCTTTTCCTCTCTCTCTTTCCCTCTTTCTTATTTGCTGCTGATTTTAATATTTCTCTTTATGATTGTGACAAAGAGATTTTGGAAGGAGAGGACTTCCCTGACTCTTTTTTTTTTTTTAGGTGTGTGTGTGTGTGTGTGTGTGTGTGTTAAGGTCTATGAAGTAGATGACAAAGGAACAGAAATTGAGCAGAAGTGAAAGCCTGGAGCCTTGGTGTCTTTTTCCTTTATATCATGAGTGCATTTTGGGTTTGTAAAAAAATTAAGATATGATAAGAAACCTAACTTCTAAAAATGTTCCTAGCATATAAGAATATAAAATTTAGCCTTAACCTTCACAGAACCTTTTGATGCCAATCCATGGAAATGTTGCATCTATAACCCATGATAATGCTGTAATGTAAAAAGATCCATCCAGATTAACTGATGGATGATTCCACAATTTTCTACTTCACTTAAAGGAAATATGCTAAACATCAATATTTGAATGGATTTTATAGAAAGAACAATTGGAATATTTTGAATTCCACAAATAATCAAGGTTAACATTCTGGCTCAAAATGTAGGATAGTGTGCAAAACCCTAGGACCAAAATGTAGGATACTATGCCAAAGCCTAGGACCAAACTGTAGGATAGTGTGCACAACTCTAAGACCAAAATATAGGATAGTGTGCCAAAGCCTAGGACCAAAATATAGGATAGTGTGCTAAAGCCTAGGACCAAAATGTAGGACAGTGTGCAAAAGCCTGAGGACCAAGAGATCTCGGAGTTAATCTCCCAGGCCTATCTAAAACTCCTAAGTGGTTCCTCCCCTGGAGTTTGTAATAACAAAGTACACAGAAGTCTCTTTATTTCAGCAGAACCCTTCCCACGTGTTTTTAAGGTTCCTATAATTTTGTTTTTATGTACCATGATAGTTTCTGAATACAGGTTTTTGGCTGTCTATACACATCCCCAAACAATAGTCATGGAGCCTACCAGGAGTAAAAGTTTAAACTGTAAAGAGTACACTAAAAGTCACAAGCTATCCCTCTCATTTTTATCATTGCTACTCCATCTATGTGTAAGATAACAAGAACTTCTACGTCAGCTTTCTGTTGGCTGTAAAAACTGTCAGACATTTTCTGAATCTTAATATGAGTTGAATTAGATTTTGTAAAATCAGTATTGTTTTATTTACAATTTTGAAGAAACTAAGGAAAAACATTGACACTTTTATTACTGCCACCTTGGGGATAAAATAAGCTCCTTATAAGAGTTAGACATGTCCTCTACCATCATCAAATTACACAGAAACAAATGCAGCTTCTCACACTGCAGATGGCTCAGTTGTCAGTAAACCTGCTTCTGGAAAGGACTGGCCCCCAGCAATGCATTATAGACAGCAAACGACTGTTGTTTCCCTCAGTCTGTCATCTCACTTCCTGATCTCCTAACAGGAGATGGAGAACATGGTACCAGGTTATGATCACCAAGTCTATCATGTCCAGAATATCCAGAATCCCTTTGAGCAAATATGTTCCAAGAATATCTTAAAAGATAACTGCAGGAATATCTGCAGAATGGTCTCTGCATCCTCTAAATCCTGGCAGTGGTGTTTGTTGATTTACTATGTGTCTTGCGATCATGATATGCCCCATTGGAACTGAGATTCAGAGACAGCTTCAGTTTTATACTATAGAAACAAAGTTACAATTTTGCCTTTGGCAGTAACAACACTTGAAAACCTCTGTCTGAGGAAACCAGTCATTTGGATTCTAAGGCAAATAAAGTTATGGGAAATAAGAAGTATTTGAATGACTCAATTGAATGTCTTTCATAGATTTTTTTTAAAATTATATGATAACTAATGTTTTTCACAGTGTTAATTTCATTTTAAAAATTGCTTTCTCTTTTCAGTATGTTTTTAAGAAATACATGAACATGTACCAATTCAAATTTTTAAGGTGTTTCTAAGAGAAATATTATAATTATAATTTATATAACTATTGCCACAAGTACATTTGATGACAATTTATAATAACTATACAGGACACGAGACAAATCCTTTTCTCAACTAGATGGTATATCACAGAAATGCTAAATAAAATCATATAGTCTCCACTGGGATTCTGTTTCCTTACCAGAAATGGAATTATCTCATCTAGTATAGAATGTTTCCCAAGTTTCAACTGTCAGGTCAGTTCTGTTAGAGATGAAGAATCTGAGAGAAGGGGTGTCCATGACCCTTAGAACTTAAAAATTAAGGAAGATAATCCACAAAAATAGCTGTAATCTATGTTAAAGTCAGATTAGTGACTATTTTCGCAGTTCTGATTAAAGTTGGCAGCAATTCAAATGCAGGAGATAGGTTATACCTCTGGCCAATTAAGTCACATGACCATGGTTGGAAGGGAAATTAACAGAAATGTAATTGGGAAGTCAGGAACCTCATTTCCAGATGCATTTATCCATTCCTGCTTCCATTGAAGCAATACAATTTAGATATTTATGGGGCATTCATTAGTATAAAACAAAATTTGATTTACATTTGTCTGTTTATTTACCCAATGGCGATGGTGAAATTAAACTGTGCGTTTAGGATGGATTGTAGGTTTGGATTACCATTTGATATAATATAAGACAAAAGTGCACTTAAGACAATAATTTCCTCGTGGCATTTTTGCATTATTTTAATTTAATATTTTTATATAAATAGAAATGCTCCATGTTTTTCTTTTTAACATTGATGTGGTCACTGGTAGTATTTCAATGGTAATACAGTATCATAGGATCTTACCTAGAAGTGTTTCATGTGTTTGGAAATCATTTAACATTCTTTTTTTATATTTATTTATTTATTATGTATACAACATTCTGCCTCCATGTATGCCTGCAGGCCAGAAGAGGGTGACAGATCCCATTACAGATGGTTGTGAGCCACCATGTGGTTACTGGGAATTGAACTCAGGTCCTCTGGAAGAACAGTCGATGCTCTTAACCACTGAGCCATCTCTCCAGCCCCCTCATTTAACATTCTTTAAAAATAAACACTACATGCACTTAAAGTGTTACAAACAATGATATGTGAATTCAAATCAATAGAAAAGCTAATTTTATTTAAAATGTTATCAGAGATAAAAATCTAAGCACACATTTTGCTTCACTGCAACAAAAGGACTACCACTCAAAGCCTGCATCATGCGCAAGAAATGAAGAGGAATGTTCTAGAAGCTCTTATATTGTCTCCCAATTTTATCACCTATGCTTCAAAGTAAACTGCTATCTTGATGTCTAGTTACATAGATTAATTTTGTTGAATTCAATATTGCCTACATGGTGTTATTCAATGTTACTCTTCTAGATTCAACTTCCTTAACACAGTTATCTTTATGAAATGTTATCTTTAACTCAGTTATGTTTTTGAAATGCATTCATAGTGTTCTCTGTAGATTTAGTCTAGGCTCCATCAATGCTGCACATTGCTAAATTGTGAGAACACACAATGATGGTTATGTCTTTTTATGCAGATGAGCTTTAGGACCTATTTGAGTCTTAAGCTCTTGGGAGTAGTGCCACTGTTAACTTTCTTACAGGAATTGTATTGTGTCATGCTTTAGACAATAAATATCTATTTGTCCATCACTGATGCTATTTTTCTGATAGCTATCTTTTACTGAATTGTTTTCTGTTTTTATCTTATTTTATTCTGCTTATCTGCATCATTATATCCATCTTTATTATCCTTCTCAGTGAGGTCTAACTTTTTCTATTAGTTTGTGTCACTTCAAAGACATTTTCATTTTAGTTTCCGTGGTGATTAATTGCAATTATCAATTTGAAACAACATAGAATCAAACAGGAAAAGAGTCTCAATGGAAGTGTCTACATTGAGTTGCTCTGTGGGTATGTCTATGTTAAGTTAATTTCTGTGGGAACACTCAGGGCACTTTGGGTGGAACCATTCCTAGGCAGAAAGGCCCTGAACTTCATTAGAATGGAAAAATCTACCTGAGCACCAGAAGATAAGCAAGGGATCATTTGTGCATTAATTCCATTCTGCTTTGGATGGTGGATCTGATGTGATGGAACGCTGGAAATCCTTTACTTCCCCATAGGATGGATTCTGACTTGAAACTGTAAAATAAAATAAACCCTTTATTTCCAAACTAATGTGTTTTTTTTGTTTTGTTTTGTTTTTTGCCAGAGTATTTTGTCACAGTAATGGGAAAGAAACTTGGAAAACATCTCATGACGTTTATAATTTTTAAGGTTTTGTTATTATTAGTGCAATTATTATTTCTCTTATGATTGAATGCAGTCATATATTTCAGATAGTGATTTGCTTTCAAATACCCATCTCTCATATAGGAACTAGACCATGGTTCTTGCTCACATAAAACATCTCCATATATAAAGGTTATATATCCTCAAATGACAAAAATATTTCATTATGTGGCACACAATTCATCTTCTAACTACTTCAAATTATAAAGTTCACTCTGTAGTGTTCTTTGGATTTTATACCTCCTTTCACTTTTAATGTAAAACATTCCATGTTTAAAAATGATTCTGAAATTTAGAGAATTAAGTACTTGTACATCATGAATGAAGAGATGATATATGGGTTGGAGGTAAATAGACAGATACATATTTAATAGTTACTTGCACTATAAACATACACATTCTGTTGCATAAAGTTAAAGTCACAAAGTGTTTTGTCTAAAATACATTCATTCAAACTAAATGTTTAAAGCATCTGAAATTCCCTTTGTCCTTCAAAAACAAAAGACAGTAAAAGAGTCTGATCCAGATATGTGTATAAAACAAAACCAAACATAAATCAATTGTATTTTCTCAACTTTTATTGTTTACGACTCTAGACACTGCAGCTTCAGAAGTCATAATTGAATTGTACTCTTGGGGTCTTTTCATTTCTACCTAGTGAACCATTTGATCAGTTTTCAGGGAAAAACAGATAAACAAAGAGTTGTTTGAACTAAAACAAAGCTACTGGGATGCACCAGGACAGTTTCTCAGCTCGGAGTAGAAGTACTAGGAGACTTCTTTTCCATCAAACTCCTGATTAGCTCAACAGTTCCCTCCCATCATCCTGTTCCTAAGTCCCTCTTCCTTACACCACCTGAAACCCTATTTCTGAGAATAAAGAGCAATTATGCATCATTCCATAGTTTTATGTTTATCACTGTTGGGGATCAAGAAAAATGAACATATTTCACAAGTCAATGCTTTTAAAGTTTAATCCATTGCCAATCTATTCAGAATATTTAAATATTCTATAGCAATAGTTACACAAATACTTGTGGAATTAAAGAAACATGAATAATAACATTGCCTTGATAAGACTTCATGGGTGAATTCAGCTGTCATGAGCATGCATAGCCCTTGGAAAGATCCCAGTGAGAAAAAAAACAAAGCTTTTAGCCCAATATCAAGCATGAAAATGTAGTCATTTCCCCTGAGAGTTTTTTCTGAAACCCATTGAGAAAGAATGAGTTGGAGGTGATGATCTATTTGCGACAAGGCTTTTGTGACAGACTCTAATAATTAGACTTACTTTGTGCCAAGGATATGAGTGAACATGGACATAAGAGAATAAAACTGAGTTGCTTCAAAGAGCATTTGGTTGGTGCTGAGTGTTAAATAACTGTAAACAACTAAGTGCTACAAACCATGTAGGTAGGGTAGTGGTTAATATACAATGTAGAGAAAGGGATGTAATGAAATTCTACTGATGTGGGGTAATTTGAAAAAATAAGCATATCTAGTCAGGGAGAGCTGTATCAAATGACTTAGGATAGTGAACCTTTTTAAGGAATACAATGTTCCTGGTCATTTGTTTTTTTGGTATTTTTATTACTTTATAAATAATACCATTCAAAATTTCCACTTCCTCCCCTCCTCCCACTTCCTTCCTACTCCCCCACTCACCCTCCTCCCTCCCTGTCCTGTCCTAAGAGAGGGCAGGGTATCCTGCCCTGTGGGAAGTCCAAGGATCTCACCCTTCCATCCAGACTTAGGAAGGTGTGCATATAAATAGACTAGGATCCCAAAAAGCCAGCACATGCCATAGAGACAAATCCCAGTGCCATTATCATTGGATTCTCAGTCTGCCCCAATTGTCAGCCACATTCAGTTTAATCCCATGCTCCTTCAGTCCTGGTCCAGCTGGATTTGGTGAGCTCCCATTAGATCAGGCATACTGTCTCAGTGGGTGGACCAATCTCTCACTGTCCTGACTTCCTTGCTCATATTCTCCCTCCTTCTGATCTTTAACTGGAACTTGGGACCTCAGTCCAATGCTCTGATGTGGGTCTCTGTTTCTATCTCCATCTTTCACCTAACGAAGGCTCTATGGTGATATTTAAGATAGTCATCAGTCTGACTACGGGACAAGGCCAGTTCAGCACCCTTTCCTCCACTTCCCAGGGTCCTAGCTGGGGAAATCCCTGTGGACACCTGGGAACCTGTCTAGAGCCAACCCTCTTATCAATCCCAAAATAGCTCCCTTAATTAAAATATCTTCTTCCCTGCTCCAATATCCACCCTTCCTCCATCTCAACCATCCCACTCCCCCAAGCACTGCCCAATCCTCCCCTTCTCCTTTCTCTCTCCCCCTCTCCCCTTCCCCCAACCCCCACCCCTATGCTGTCAACTTTTCCTGGCGATCTTGTCTGCTTCCAATTTCCAGGAGGATCTACATATCTTTTTCTTTGTGTTCGTTCACCTTATTACTTAGCTTCTCTAGGATTACGAACTATAGGCTCAATGTTCTTTGTTTATGGCTAGAACTCATAATGATTGAGTACATACCATATTCATTTTTGGGGGGGACCAGGTTATCTCACTCAGGATAGTGTTTTTACTTCTATACATTTGCATGAAAAATTCAAGATGTCATTGTTTTTTACCACTGAGTAGTACTCCAATGTACTACCACACTTTTTTTATCCATTCTTCCATTGAGGGGCATCTAGGTTGTTTCCAGGTTCTGGGTATTACAAATGATGCTGCTATGAACGTAGTTGAACAAATGCTTTTGCAGTATGATTGGGCATCTCTTGGGTATATTCTCAAGAATGGTATTGCTGGATCCTGATGTAGGTTGACTCCCAGTTTCCTGAGAAACTGTCACACTGATTTCCAAAGTGGTTGCACAAGTTTGTATTCCCACCAGTAATGGATGAGTGTTCCTTTTATTCCACATCCTCTCCACCATAGGCTATCCCTGGTGTTTTTGATTTTAGCCATTCTGACAAGCGTAAGATGGTATCTCAAAGTTGTTTTGATTTGCATTTCCCTGAAAGCTAGGAAGGTGAACATGTCCTTAAGTATCTTTTGGCCATTTGAAGTTCTTCTGTTGAAAATTCTCTGTTAAGTTCAGTACCCCATTTTTTAATTGGGTTATTTAGAACTTTAATGTCTAGTTTCTTGAGTTCTTTATATATTTTGGAGATCAGACCTTTGATGTGGGGTTGGTGAAGATTTTCTCCCAGTCAGTAGGATGCCTTTTTGTCTTAAAGACTTTGTCCTTTGCTTTACAGAAGCTTCTCAGTTTCAGGGGGTCCCATTTTTTCATTGTTACTCTTATTGTCTGTGCTACTGGGGTTATACGTAGGAAGTGGTCTGCTGTACCCATATATTACAGGCTACTTCCCACTTTCTCTTCTATCAGGTTCAGTGTGGTCAGATTTATATTGAAGTCTTTAATCCATCTGGACTTGAGTTTTGTACATGGTGATAGATATGGATCTATTTTCATTCCTCTACAGGTTGACATCCAGTTATGCCAGCACCATTTATTAAAGATGCTTTCTTTCTTCCATTGTGTAGTTTTAGCTTCTGTGTCAAAAATCAGGTGTTCATAGGTTTGTGGATTAATATCCCGGTCCTCAATTCAATTCTGTTGGCCAACGTCTCTGTTTTTGTGCCAATACCAAGCTGTTTTCATTACTGTGGCTCTGTAATAGAGTTTGATGTCAGGGATGGTAATGCCTCCAGAAGTTCCTTTATTGTATAGGATTTTTTTTTTTTTTGCTATTCTGGGTTTTTTGTTTTTCCATATAAAGTTGATTATTGTTCTCTCAAGGTCTGTGAAGAATTTTGTTGGGATTTTAATGAGGGCTGCATAGAATCTATAGATTGCCTTTGTTAGAATTGCCGTTTTTACTATGTTGGTCCTGCCAATCCAGGAGCATGGGAGATCCTTCTATTTTCTCATATCCTCTTCAATTTCTTTCTTCAAAGACTTAAAGTTCCTGTCAAATAGATCTTTCACTTCCTTGGTTAGTGTTACCCCAAGATACTTTATGCTATTTGTGGCTATCGTGATAGGTGATGTTTCTCTGATTTTCCTCTCTGCTTCTTTATTCTTTGTGTATAGGAGGGCTATTGACTTTTTTGTATCCTGCCACATCACTGAAGGTAATTATCAGGTGTAGGAGTTCTCTGGTAGACTTTTTGGGATCACTTATGTACAGTATCATATCATCTGCAAATAACAAAAGTTTGACTTCTTCCTCTCCAATTTGAATCCTCTTGATCTCCTATGTTGTCTTATTGCTAGAACTTCAAGCATTACATTGAGGAGATATGGAGAGAGTGGACGGCCTTGTCTTGTTCCTGATTTTAGTGGAATCACTTTGAGTTTCTTTCCATTTAATTTGATGTTAGTTGTTGACTTGCTGTATATTGCTTTTATTATTTTTAGATCTTTGTATTCCTAATCTCTCCAATAGCTTTATGATAAAGGGGTGTTGAATTTTGTCAAATGCTTTTTCAGCATTTAATGGGATGATCATATTTTTTTTCTTTCAGTTTATTTATGTGATGGATTACATTGATAGATTTTTGTATGTTGAATCAGCCCTGCATCTCTGGGATGAAGCCTACTTGATCATAATGGATGATTTTTTTTTATGTGTTCTTGGATTCGGTTTGCTAGTATTTTATTGAGAATTTTTGCATCGATGTTTATGAGTGAGACTGATCTGTAATTCTCTTTTTGTTTGAGTCTTTGTGTGATTTTGGTATCAGGGTAACTGTAGCTTCATAAAAAGTGTTTGGTAATGACTCTTCTGTTTCTATTATGTGGAACACATTAAGGAGTATAGGTATTACCTCTTCTTGGAAGTTCTGGAAGAATTCATCACTAAAACCATCTGGTCCTGGGCTTTTTTTGGTTGGGAGGATTTGATGACAGCTTCTATTTCCTCGTGACTTATAGGTCTATTTAAATTGTTCACCTGGTCTTAATTTAATTTTGGTATATGGTATTTATCTTTAAAAAAAAGTCCATTTTTTTTTTTTACATTTTCCAATTTTGTGGCATACAGGCTTTTGTAGTAAGGCCTAATGGTTCTCTGAACTTTCTCAGTGTATGTTTTATAGCCCCCTTTCCATTTCTGAACTTGTCAATTTGCGTGTTCTCTCTCTGCCTTTTGATTAGTTTGGATTTTGGTTTGTCAATCTTGTTGATTTTCTCAAAGATCAGCTGTTTTATTTCATTGATTCTTTGGATTTTCTGTGTTTCTATTTTGTTGATTTCAGCCCTCTGTTTGATTATTTCCAATCTTCTACTCCTCCAGGTCCTGGGTGAGTCTGTTTCTTTTTTTTTTTTTTCTAGAGCTTTCAGGTGTGCTGTTAAGTCTCTAATGTGAACTTTCTCCGTTTTTTTTTTTTTTAATGTGGGCACTTAGTGCTATGAACTTTCCTCTTAGCACTGATTTCATAGTGTCCCATAGGTTTGGGTATATTGTGTCTTCCTTTTCGTTGAATTCAAGGAAGACTTTAATTTCTTTCTTTATTTCTTCCTTGACCCAGGTGTGGTTCAGTAGTTGACTGTTCAGTTTCCATGAGTTTGTAGGCTTTCTGGGGGTGGAATTTTTGTTAAATTCTAACTTTTTTCAATGGTGATCTGATCAGACACAGGTGGTTACTCCAACTCTTTTGTATCTGTGGATGTTTGCTTTGTTACTGAGTATGTGATCAATTTTCAAGAAGGTTCCATGAGATGCTGAGAAGAAGGTATATTCTTTCCTATTTGCGTGGAATGTTCTATAGATGTCTATTAAGTCCATTTGATTCATTACTTCCGTTAGTTCTCTTATTTCTCTGTTAAGTTTCTGTCTGGTTGACCTGTCCATTGGTGAGAGAGGAGTGTTGAAATCTTCTACTATTAGTGTGTGGGGTTTGATGTGTAATTTGAGTTATAGTAATGTTTCTTTTACGTATGTAGGTGCATAGATTAGGGCCATAGATATTCAGGATTGAGACATCATCTTGATGAACTGTTTATGTTGTTTTTTGCTTCCTTTAGTTGTGGTTTTCCTTCTAGTACTTTCTGTAAGGCTGGGATTGTGACTATGTATTGCTTAAATTTGTTTTTATCCTGGAATATCTTTTCTCCATAGATGGTGAAACAAAGCTTTGCTGAATATAGAAGTCTGGGCTTGCATCCATGGTCTCTTAGTGTCTCCAGCATGTCTATCCAAGACCTTTTGGCTCTCATGGTTTCCATTGAGAAGTCAGGTATAATTCTGATAGGTTTACCTTTATATGTTACTTGACCTTTTTCCTTTGCAGCTCTTCATATGCTTTCTTTATTCTGTATGTTTTGTGTTTTGATTATTATATGGTGAGGGGATTTTTTTTATCCAGTCTATTTGGTGTTCTGTAAGCTTCTTGTACTTTCATAGGAATATCCTTCTTTAGGTTGGGAAAGTTTTCTTCTATAATTTTGTTGAATATATTTTCTGGGCCTTTGAGCTGAAATTCTTCTCCTTCTTCTACCCTGTTATTCTTAGGTTTGGTTTTTTCATGGTGTCCCAGATTTCCTGGATGTTTTGTGTTAAGAATTTGTTGGATTTGCTGTTTTCTTTGATCAATGAATCCATTTCCTCTATTTTATCCTCAGTACCTGAAATTCTTTCTTCTATCTCTTGTACTCTGTTGGTTATACTTGTCTCTGTAGTTCCTGTCTGTTTACCCAGATTTTCCATATCCAGTCATACCACAGTTTGTGTTTTCTTTATTACCTCCATTTTGGTCTTCAAGTCTTGAACTGTTTCCTTTACCTGTTTGATTGCTTTTCCTGGTTTTCTTGGGTATCCTTGAGGGATTTAAATTTCTTCTAACTTTTTGTTTGTCTTCTCTTCCATATCTTTAAGTGAGTTTTTCACTTCCTGTTTAGGGTCGCCATCATTTTCATAAGGTTACACTTCTTATTCTTTTTCTTTAACAGGGGACCAAGACCATGCAGGAACTGCGGGTCCCTGAGACCAACCATATGGCTCTGCAGGCGGCAGGAGGCGGGAGCTGAGAGCAGCCAGTCCTAGGCAGAGATGGCTGAGGGTCCCTGGCAGCTTGCTGCCATAAGCAGCCAGTCCCAAGCAGGCTGCGAGCCCCTGGAGGTTTGCTGTGGAAAGCAGCCAGTTCCAGGCAGTGACTGCGCACTGAGACCACACAGCAGGAAGCAGGAAGGTGGCTGGTTCTCAGCAAGCTTTTGTGGGTGGCTGGCTGGTCCCCGGATCCTGGGATGGAGCAAGTCCCTGGCAGTGGGCAGTCCTAGGCAGGGATGGCGCATGAGACCACCCGGCTGGTCTCCAGGTCTCCATGTGGCAGTGGGGGACGGACTAGAGAGAGACGGATAGGCACGCCATGCAGAGTTAAACATTTATTAGATGGGTAATGGAGGGAGAAGAAAAGAAGATGAGAGATAGAGATAGATAGATGATAGATAGATAGATAGATAGATAGATAGATAGATAGATAGATAGATGATAGATAGATAGATAGATAGATAGATAGATAGATAGATAGGGAGAGAGAGAGATAGAGAGAGAGAGAAAAGAGGTGGGGAGAGAGGAGAGAAGTGGGAAGCTGCCTCTTGCAGGGTGGAATAGAGAGAGAGAGAGTGAGTAATCCCCCACTTTTTATTATAAAAAAGAATTCTTCTACTTCTTCGGGTTAGGATGTTCCAGTCTTCTTGTTGCATGTTCGCTGGATTCTGGTGTTATCATGTTGCTTTTCAGGATGTTGGAGGAATTCTTGCATTGGCGCCTGCCCATCTCTTCCTTCAAATGAGGCCAGCAGAATCTTGGTGTCTTGCTCCAATCTGTGGATGACTGTGTACTTTGGAGTTTTTTTTTTTTTGTTCTGCCCTCTCTTAGATCCCTACAGCACTGGAGCAGGCTCTCAGATCCCCTCTGCCCTGAATTAGGCTGTGCTGAGGTATCCAAAGACCTCACAGATGGAAAGGTGGGCTTGTGGGGGCAGGGTGGAATGTGGTAAAGAAAGCCAGGAACACACCCTTATGGGTGACCAGAAAACCTTAGGGAAATGGAGGGGGTCCATACTCAGTTCCCGGGGACTGTTAGGCAGTACAGCTACTCAGTCACCCCTTTGGATCTGTTCAGCACAGGAGCAGGGCCTCTTGCTGGGCTCCAAGGACCTCGCAGACAAAACAGAGGGCTTGGGAGGCAGGATGGGATGAAACAAAGAAGCCACAGCAGCAGGACACTCCCTGCTGACTCCCAGGACCCCTCTGACCTGAAGCAGGCTGAATTGGGGGATCCAAAGACCTTGCAGATGAAAAGGAGTGCTTGGGGGCAGCCTGGAATGTGGTCTCCTGGTCATTTGTTAAACTGAGTGGTTGCGGTCAATCCATCACCACAAGAGACTTTGGATGGAGTAAATAATCCCATTGACTTTCAAGAGCAAAGTGCTCACTTTTAGAGTAACTTGGAAGTATCTTTTAGGACACCACTGCCATAGAGTCTCTCAGTCTATGGCAAGAACAGAATTTTCTGGAACAGAATTTTCCCAACATCTTTGAAATGCTTCAAAACTGTTATTTTCCTAATCAAGTCTCTTTGTTGAAGCAGTGCTCAAGGGGTACTTTGGAATCAGAATATTGAATTCTTCAGTATAGAGTTGAATTGAGTCTTGTATATATTTTATTACTTGCTTGATTATAATATTTAGGCAATAGTTATAATAAGTAGCAAGTGGTGCTAAGTTTTAATATTTTTCTTTTATTGAGAAAAGATTTTTATGCAATATATTCTGATTATGGTTTTTTCTCTCTCTATCTCTCATAGTTCCTCCTGACCTCCCCTGCTTACCAGATCCACAGCCTTTTGGTCTCTTCTTAGAAACACACACATTTAAGCAATAGTAATAAAGTAAAATAAGCTAATGCAAAAACAAACAAGTTGGAATAGGACAAAACAAACATAAGAAAAGGAGCAAAAGAAAAAACGCATTCAGACAAACACACATTTTCACACAAATGCAGGAATCCCATACAAATACAAAACTTGGAATCATAATTTATATGTAAAAGACATGTAAAGTTCAGGAGGGGAGGAAGGCCCTGATTCAACATTATGAGATGAGAACCACCAAAGATGCTGTTTAGTCTATTGTGTGTTGGTCATATACTGCTGGACATGAGGCCTACCATTAAGAATAGTTTGTTTCCCCATGAGAGTTCTTTGGAGAAATCAAACTTGTCATTTTCAAGTGGTTATCAACTGGAGATTGTTTTTGCTTAGGACTAAGAAGTATGTTCACTTATCCTCTCAGCTTTAGGACTCCGTCAGATGCAAACCTATGGAAGTCCTATGCCTGCTGCCTCAGACTCTGAATCTTTACAGTTCTATTCAAGATTTGCTAATATATTACCTATGTGACAAAGTATATGTTCACAATTATGTTTTCATTGTTTGCCTCTTTCCGTGGTAATAAGAGACACACACTCAAGCACAGGTACTGACGGCTGCATTTCAAACATTGTGACCTAGCTAGTGAATAGTAATCATTTGTGCTTTTACATAGAGTTGTGTTACAATCTTGTGTTTTTAACTGCAAAACCAAAAGATTGTACTAAATGAGTTATTTTAAGAGGTTTACATCATTGTTACCCACAGTGAATAAGATCAGCAGATTCTGGGTTGGCTATTACACCAATTGCATCCTTCTCAAGAGTGGTTTGCTTCCACCTCCCAGGACAGAAGAATGAAGTTTCTCTAATTTTAAATGAACTCTAACTAGAAAGGAAATAAATATACACTCAGGTCCTTGGCATCTGCAAATCCTCTTGTGTTTATGCTAACATATTCAAACCATTTAAGCTGGTTAATTATATCTGGACTTCTGTTGATATATTTGCTCGTCAATTTTGAGAAATTATTTCTCCAAGCTAAACTCAGGAAAATATCCTTTGTAAAACCCACACAGAAGAGAGAAATGTGAAATTCCAGCACGCATCCTTCAATTTGTGCTCACATTGTCATCTTCACTCTTCTTCCCGCTGTGCACATTTCCTTGACTGTGCTTCAGGGTGTTGTTTGTTTTCTTTGCAATAGTCTTGGCTCCCTTTCTTTTCTTTAGCCATCTGTTGCTATTTCTTTATTTCTTGGATTATATTCATTAGTATGAATATTAATTTGTGCTTTTCTCCTATCCCGTGCTATATTTTAACCCTAATGTGTTTTATAGGTTCATTTACACCCTTCCTGTGATGTAGCCATGAGGCTCTGCTCATCTGTCTCTAGCCATGGTCAGGCTTGTTACATCTGGATCTTTTTTCATCTTGCTATTAGTATCTTTGTGCTAGGAATCATGAGTTTTCTCATCAGAAAAACTCTGCATCAATGAAATTTAAGCTGATGCCACTCTTTTCCGATGACCCATTCACAGTACACCGGGTATGTGAAAAAATAGAATATTGAATGTTCCAATTGTCTAGACACTGGGTAAAATATATCATTTACCAGTCCCTTTCAGGGTCCTGTGACACCAGTAGTGGACATGTTCCGTAGAACAACCATATCTCACACTAAACAAGAACTTTTAACAACTAAAGACAAATTTTGTGAACCCAGTCTCAACAGCATGCAGCAAACCTCTACTTGCAAATAACCGTCATTCTACTCTGCTTCTATTTACAAGTAACACCGCCAGTACACTGATGTATAAGGAAAACTATTCCTCCAGGTCATCAAAAGGCATATAGGTGTTTCAGTAAGATGCATTGCAATGAGTGGTTCTAAATTACAAATTAAGTTCAGCCACCCACTTGTTATGGAATTCAAGACTACAGGGAAATGACCATAGATTCAATATAAATTATAATTAGCCAAATTTAATAACTCTATCAGCAGGGCAGTTGTTTCTAAGTTAAATCAGAAATGTGGATAGGAGTAAGGTTTTTACAGGTGAACACCACAATTACTCTATTTCTGCATAATTTATATCTATGTGAGAGCAATTGCCCTACCTCCCCAGCTACATAAGGATTTGTCATTCTCATTGCCCACCAGCAATTAGCATGTTTCCAGAAGCCAGAACAAGTCATTAATCACTTCACAACAATCACAGTTTAGGGGACAAGGGAAAGGGTCAGAAACTAGGAATTTAGGTCAGAGGCCAATAGCTAATAAAGTGGATGCCTGGCACAAAATGGAATTTCTTTAGTCATCATGTACTGATGACATAAGTCAACTAAGAAGCCCTTAGGGACTTTAATGACTCTCTGCCTTTGAGCATTCTTAACTTCTTCATTCACATGGCATAATGGCTGTTTTGCTTCTTTTTGTTTTTCAAACTAATGTTTGAATGAATGAAGGGTAAGCAATTTCAGATAACCTCAACAAAAACAAATTCATTCACTGCACTTATGGCTGCATAAATACTCATGTCTGACATGACAATTATTGTTTCAGTCGCACAAAGGAGGCACCACTAGACATGCATGGGTAAGGGAAAGAATAGTATAAATATTCAAAGAGCAATAATAACTGTCCTTAGAAACCACAGAACTGAAAAATTTAAAATTAATTGCCTTAGAATAAAATAAATTTATTAGGTTGGTAGAGATATTTGAGAATACATGTGAGAGGGAAGAAATGAGATTCAATTTGGTTTTAAACTTTAACATGTCTATGGTAAGGGTTATGCTAATTAGAAATGGCTTTCTCTAAAGGTGTTTTAGATAGGGCTTCTATTGCGGTGACAAAACACCATGACCCAAAGCTACTCATGAAGGAAAGATTCAGTTGTAGTCCATCACTGTGGAAAGTCAAGGCAGGACTTCAAGAAGGGAACCTGGGGCACAGACTGAAACACAGGCTATAGAGAACTATTTGTTGAGTTGATCCTCAGGTTTGTTCCCTGTTTTCTAGTACAGATCAAGATCAACTGGTTACCCAAGAATAGCACCACTCACAATGGTCTTGTCCCACCCACATCAATCATTAAACAACAAAATGCATCACAGTCTTGCTCATAGACCAAAGTGGTGGGGGCATTTTCTAAATTGACATTCCCTTTGCTAAATGACTCTAGCTTGTACCAAGTTGACCAGAAATTAGTTAGCAGAAAATACTCTGTCCTCTGAGTGAGTGAAAGCAAGTGTAAAGTCAATCTAGCTCCTGCAACTCTTACTGTTGTCCTTGGGAATTCTGTTGTTTGTTTGTTTTTTGTTATTGAAAATATTTTTTCATATAATATATTCTGATTACACTTCGTCTCCCTCCCCCTTCCATCCAAACCAACACTTTTTGCATCTCTTCTTAGTAAACAATTAGGCATCTAAGTAATAATTATAAATTATAAAATAAGATAATACAAAAGTAAATAAATCAAAATGGAACAAAACAAAAAACAGAAAAAGAACTGAGAGAAAAACAGAACACACAGATGCAGAGACACACACATTTTATACAAAGGATTCCCCAAACCAGAAGCAGTGATATATATGCAAAAACCTGCAAAGTTGAAGAACAAGCTCTGACACAACATTATATGGGAAATAAATCCCAAAGATGCCACACAGCCTCCCCACAAGAGTGGTTTGTTTCCCTAGTGAGACTCCCCAAGGCTTCATTACAATTGGTTATCAACTGGAGAGGATGTTTAGGTTAAGGATGGGGCATATGTGTACATCACTCTTCAGTAGGAACCTATCTGATACAGACCAGTTCAGACTCTGAATGCTGCCAGTTTCTGAGAGTTCATGTATGTATTGGTTCTGCTGTGTTTAGAAGTTTGTGTCTTTGGTGTCCTTCATTCCGTCTTACATTCTCTCCCTCCTCTTCCACTGAAGTCCCTGAGAACTGAGAGGATGGGTTTGAGGGAAACATCCCATTCACGGTCGAATGTTTCCAGGTGTGTTATGTTCTAAACATTATCTGGCTGTTGGTCTCTCTATTTGTTCCCGTCTGCTGTAGAAGTTTCTGTAATGTTGTCTGAGCAAGGCACTGATTTACAAGTTGAGTAGAATCTCATGAGGACTCACTTTATCCCTGTATTCCTTTAGCAGAAAAATGGTGTTTGGTTTTCCCTAGGTCCCTAGTCTATCTAATTTCATGTTCTTGAACTCTTAAGTGTGTTCAGAGATGGATGCCATCTCCTAAATTAGGCCTTCAATTTGGTTGGTTACTACCATAAACTTTGTGCCACTATGGCACCAGTGTATCTTGCAGGCAAGACAGTATTTAGGAAAAATGGTTTGGAGCTGTGTTGGGGTTTAGCTTTCTTTTCTGGTGTTATGAAGAATACCTTTCTATATCAAAGACACTAGCAGCAAGGAGTGAGCAGCAACGAGGCTCTAGTGAGGCACAAGTTTGGCTTCTCAGTGTTCAAAGAGTTGTGTAGATGTTGTCTTCAACAATAGGGCCTTAGATAGGTTTGTGGAAAGCAACCAATAGTCTTTGCCATAGCCTGGGTTGTTTGGGAGGTCCCATGGGAACTCTTTGACCAATAACTCAGTAATATGTAATCCATTCCCAGTACTTAAAAGTTCATTTGGTGACCAGAGATGTCAAGTAGGCATTTTGACTCTCTTGTCTTTGGGCAGTTTCATTTAGAAAACCTTCATATATTCTTATATTTTTGAGAACTTCTGCTCTATTAGGTTTCCTTATGACCCCTCAAATAGCTCTTAATTTTAGCTTTCCTTCCCCATACTTCCTCCCTTGCTTCCTTTTTACCTCCACTCCAGAACTGATCCTCGTGTTCCAGTACTCCCTCTTATATCCATAGCTATCTATTCTATTTCCACATCCTAGGAATTGCCATCCTTCCCCACCTAATCAATCTATACTTAACCTTTTTGGATATACAGATTATAACTTGATTATCAATGACTTATATTCGTCTTTCTGGGCCTGGGTTCCCTTATACAGGTTGATTTTTTTTTCTAATTTCATGTACTTAGCTGCCAATTTCATTTTTTGTGTAATTGTAATGCATTTTCTTTATCCATTAATCTGTTGAGAGACCTCTAAATTGTTTTTAATTTCTAGTCTTATGAATAGAGCAGCAATGAATTTTGTTGAGAAGGTGTCTCCGTGGTAGGGTGAAGCAACTTTTGGGTATTATGTCCAAGAGTGGTAAACCTTCATGTTGAGACTGATCAGTTACAAGCTTTCTGAGGAACACTAAAATGAAATATAGTGGTTATACTAGTTTGCCCTCCTATAAGCAATGGTTTAGTGTTCTGCTTCATCCACATACTGGACAGTATACATGTTATTCATTTTATTGATCTTGGCCATTCTGATGGGAGTGTGATGAAATCTCAAAGTGATTTTTATTTGAGTTTTCCTGATGATTAAGGATATTGAGCATTTATTTAAGTGCTTCTAAATTATTAGAATTTACTCTTTTGAAAATTCTCTGTTTAGATCTGTGACACATTTTTATAATTTGGGTTCTGTTTTTTCTTGAAGTCCATCTTTTTATTTCTCTATATACTTTGGATCTTAGCCCTCTTTCAGACTTATAATTGGTTAAAGTTTTTTCCCATCCTGTAGCCTGCCACTTTGTCCAAATGATTGTGGCTTTTGCCACACAGAAGTTTCTATAGTTTCATGAGATCTGTTTATGAATTTTTGATCTTAGTGCCAAAGTTAACGGTGTTCTGTTCAGAAAGTCTTTTCCTGTGCCAGTAAATTTAAGGTTATTCCCTGCCTCCTCTTCTATCAAATTCAAGGTTTCTGGCTTTATTTTGAAGTCTTTGATTCATTTGCAGTTGAGTTTTTTGTGGGGTAATAAGTATGAATCTGTTTTAATTCTTATCTCTGCAGCCATTCTATTTGACCAGTATTATTTGCTGAAGATGCTGGGTTTTTTTCCCCTAGTATTTATTTCAGGCTGTTTTTTTTTTTTAAAATCAGGTGTCATATAAATAAGTACCTACTTAGATGTGTCACTTTTACAGGTTTTGAGTTTTGAGCCTATTTTCTGTTTCTCATGTTATCTTCAGGGAACAACTGGGTTCAAATTAGACATGAGCTGCTATTGTATTGAATTAAAAACAGATGTGTACTTGCTATACCTAAATCTTAAAATACCACACCACCCGTTTATCCTCTCAAATTAAAAACTATGCACATAGCCACTTCACTTAAAATATTGTGCCCTAGACTCTGGTGAGTAGATTACTTCCTCTGGTATTGCAACTTCTCTCTGGAGCACCTAGAATATCGGTGTCTCTTCTTCATGGTTTCAATTATTCTGTTTTATCAAAGTTCCTTTTCATCTCAGCACACATTTGATCTTCCTTCACGTATTTAAACTTTTCTTCTCAAAATAATGCTTCAATGATTTTATTGGATCCTTCAAACTCCTTACAAGTTCATAAGACTATTAAGTGTTTGATAAACTAAGTATGCTTTATTTGGAATAAACACTAAGACATATCAGATGTATTAATACATTATTCACTATAATTTAAAGGTGTGGAATGATGTTAGTGAGAACAAAGTTTATTTTAAAGGACTAATATATCATTAATAAGAAATACAGATGGTTTATCATATAACTACTATTGTTCCATTTTAGTGCTTGATTAGGAAGAAAATCAGCAACAGGTTTCCTTTTGAGCAGTGGGTATATATATACACACATATATTGGGTGGCCAAGACCATGACTCAGAAGCCCCACCCAGTTTGTACATTGAAAAAGATCCTCCTGAGGGAATCTGCAGCAATGAGTTTTCAAAAATCCTCCTGTGGTCTCACCCTCTATGCATAGGTAAAACAGCATTCAACAGATTCCAAGGCAGCAGTTAATGTTTCTGGACCTACGAACATGTCCAATGTGGCTATGATTTAAAATATATATTTGGATATCTCTTTTATTTCCATGTTAATAAGGCATATAACAATTAGCAGTAACAACAAAGGACTGTTTGATAGGAAAATAAGTTTAGGAATTTCTAGTCCTTGGAATCTTATCAATAATATTGGTTGTCTACGTTTATCACAGAATTGCTACATTAAATAAGATGATGTGTTTGAGGTCCTTTGAAAACTACATGGTACCATACAAATACTGATTGCCACTTTTACTGCCTTAGATCTCCAAAAATCAATTTGCTCCTGTTTTACTCTAAAGGAGTTATGCAACTATATAAAATACATGTTAGCATTTTTAAAAGGAAATTGACACTACTCTTATGTTCATAATGTATTTTACAGAGAAATATGGAGAAAAGACCATTGTATCTTTTATAAACAAGTGTGAACAACCCACTTCACTCCCAGGGGCCCTTGCATCTCTATGTGCTTGAGATGCCTGCTTTACCTATATACCACAAGGTGAACTGGAAAGTGGCATTTAGGAAGACATGAGAAATCAGCATCACGCTATTCTATGGAAGTCTTTGAATTTCGTGGTAACATAAACTCCAGGCACAAAGAACAGACATGCATGTAAAGATACTTCAAGTGAAATAAATAAATAAATAAATAAATAAATAAATAAATAAATAAATAAAGATACTTCAAGTGAATTTGATCTGCATTGATGAAGCCGCTCAGCGCTCTAAAGTCCAAGGAAAGAGAAGAACTATATTTACAACATTAGAAGTTCTCAGAAGTTATTTCAGTAGTAAACTTAAGAGCTACGTAGCTCAAGTAGGATTAAAATTAATTCAAAGTCTCTCTTACCTTCTGGGCTGATAACCTATTCTGCAAAGCAATTTATATGTAAATATTTATTTAAAAAAAAGTACAAGATTATTGGGATAAACACCCAGTGCGGCTGAATGTCAGTACCATTTTCAAGACTAAACTAAGGCTTATTTGGTGTACCTAATATGCCTTGCTTTGTGTTTGGTGGTTGTTTATTTCCGTCTATAAGATGTCACCATCCAGATGTCTGAATTCTCATTAGAACTGACTTATTCAGACAAACTGAACATCACTGTTCACTACCTTAATGATAACTAAATATCTTGTCTCTATGGATGGTGATATAAAGATGTCCAATGGCTGGCACAAATTTTCTCATATTCCTACATGCTAAACTGAGTTGACAGTGAATCAACAAGCATGTATTTTGGTGTATTAATGGCTAATATCTTTCTGCAAGTTTACTATGGTACTTGTTTCTGGGTCTGAAGCCCCTGTTTCATCTTAAACTTGTTAAATTGTAATTACTGTGTTATATGATCCATAATGCAGCACATTAGTCAGGCATAATGTATTTTGTTGTGTATTAGGTTAGCCTTCCTCAGTTTCTGCAAACTTCCTCTCTTACTTTCCAGTTAATTTTCATAAGAGTTGGACTGATTCCCTAAGAGCTTGGTTCTTCCTTTTTCGACTGTGGTTCAGTTAGGAATGAGATTCCATGAGTGTTAAATAGGTTAATCATATTACCTGAAAATTTCCCCCTCCCCCCTCTATCTGTCTCTCTCTCCTCATTTTAGTTCTTCTCTCTCTCTCTCTTTTTTTTGTTTGTTTTGTTGTTGTCTTGGTTAGAAAAAATAATTGTGCTGTGTCTCCCAGTCTGGCCTCAGACTCCTTAGCCTCCTGCCTCAATTTACCACATGCTGGGATTACAGGCATATGAATTGCTCCTAGATCTGGTTTGCAAAATTGTCTTTGTGAGAGAAGTTGATTTTAGCTACCTCCAAAGGGGCTGTTTTATCAGTACATCAACTTACTGTCTCTGACCTTTTCTACTAACTTGAGGTATCAGTGTACTGACAGTCATGTACTTATTGCATGCTTCTTTTACAAACTTGAAAATCTCAAGACTAGGGAAGCATGCCTCCCGAGCTGCCAGTTTCCTCATGAAGATTAGTTTTCCCTCTATTATATTCTGTCAAAGATACATGCTGAGCACCTGAGCGTTCTGATGGTAACATAATTAGCATATGATCGTGCTGGAAAGTTTTCATCTGACACTTCTGTAATGAGCCTTACTGGTTTTCTGGAACTAAATTTAAACCTAAGTCTACTTAAAAAGTCAATACTAATACTTTTGATTTCCAAACTTTATCTAAAGGTTTGGTGCTAGGCATGATGGAAGAGCAAGTGCTTTGTGAGCAAAGTGATGTGTAGCCAAAACTGCACAGCACTAGGCAGGTGCACAGGCAAATGGTTTCCATGAGACAGCTCCCACCTTTGTAGACTTCTAACAGTGATGCTGAACTCAGGAAGTTGCTGTTAGGATCAGAGAAAACCATCCATCCTGGATCTTTGATTCTCTTCATAAATACGGGTATTCCTCTTGGTTGGGTTAAGCATCTTCCACTGTAGAGTTTTTCACATCATTTTGATAACACCACTCCCCAACATAGAGGCTAATTGCATCCTTTACTGTCCCCCAAAACACACTCATATCCATAATGGAGAACTGTACAGAGTGAGCATTATCTTTGACTTTAGTAGTCATTTGTAATGCCAAACCAGTCTATAAAATTATTCTGTAGGAATTGGGTTCCTATGTGCTGGCAAGTATATTTTAACTCAAAGAAAATAAATGACGTTGGTGATATTTCCCTAATTTGGGAGTGGTAGCAATTAGAAAAATGTCTTTTAGGTTTGTATTTAAATAGTTTATTTACTGGATAGAAATGTTTACACTGGTATGTTTTCATTTATTGTGCTGTAAATATTTGACTTTCTTCTACTGGTCCACTACCCCATGTGAGAGTGGCTGGCAGGCCTCCCACTGGTTTACACATGGGGCTTTTTTATTTTTAATCTGCCATTGAGTGTTCTGGTTACTTGATTCTTGATTACAGAGCCTTGCTGTGTCTTCAGCAGTGTTGTTTTGGGATCCTTCTTGAACCCATGATTTACCATGTTGTCCTTATTTCTTAGAGTCTGAAAAATATTATGTAATTCTGTCTCTACTCCATTTATAATATTCAAATTAAAGTATCATAATATTTTACCATATTAATCTTACTATTTTTTACAGCTTTTAGTGTGGAATATTACCTTTGCTTTATTTCTAGTTTAGTAATTCCACTTGTGTAAAAACAAATAGTACAAATAGTCTACTGTGCAAATGTAGTCTAGTATACTACTAAGGTTAAATTCAGTAATCCTGTTACATAATTAGTAACATTGCTTCATAAAAATTCTTTTAATTTTTACTTCACTGCACAGTATTTTTCATTTTAAAATTCAACTGAAAATTTGCATAAGGCTATTTTAGCGTCCAGGATTTAAGTTTTTTAAGAACTTTATAAATACCCCATACTACATATTCTCATTTATGTCCTCAGTCTGGCTGAATTTGTATGCCTGTTTATTTGGTACAAAGTCAATGGCAAAAACTGAAATTTTGGCAAATATTTGAAAACCTTAGAGTTTAATCCATTTAGAGATTGACATGATCTGTCCCTGGACTTCAGCCCTGTGAGGACTTATTTCCTTTCTCTTAATCATTGTATGTAGCTATTAATAATTATGGAGTCTTGAGACTGCTATATCTCTTCTGTAGGTCCTACACGTCAGTGTCCTCCATCCCTCTGAGCCAGGAAAAGCTCACTGAACACTCCATCTGGCCTCACTGCAGCTTACATGTGGAGGGCCAAAGCATTGCTAGGAACTGGTGGTGCTGTCCGGTTTTCCTGCGGGCCAAAGTTCAGCACCACACACCCTACAGCTCTTCTGATGACATCTCTGTTGTGACAGGAATCACTATTTTGTGTTCATCTCTGTCTTTATAGATGACTTTCTGATGCAGAGAAAAGCATTAGTTTTTCCAAGTTAAACGTCCAGAAGTAGTACATAAATTGTTAGCTTTGTAATATTTTTATTGTAATGGTTTCTATTATGTGCCTGCATCATCTTGCTGCACTCTAAGCATGGTCCTTCTCCATCATGAATGGAGTGTTGCATTATTTAGGATGCCTAACATTATATGGATTGAATGAGTTAGTGAAAATGTGTGTTCATTTGAAAAGTGCAATCAGCAACAAATTTTATTCATCATTGCACATTTAAGGAAAAAACCCAAATCAACCAAAATCAACCTAACAAGAACAACACTTTTTTTTTTTTTTTTACCAAAAAAGGTGAGTTACTTTAACCATAAAGTCAATGGATATGGTAACTTAACATTAGTAATAGTAATAATTCAATAAATTATGATGTTGGAGTTCTAGTCCCAATGAAATCCAGTTAATTTCTAAATTTGTATAAGTTGTTGTGTTTCTCTTTCATAAGGAAAATATGACAAATCTGTGATCACTGATTTCATATATACATATAATATACATACATATGTAATTTATTTCTGCTGTTTTAACCTAGCAAGTATGGTAGCACACATTTCATAAGCTCAAGAAAGTCTTTAGTGTCCACTAGATATAGTCATCAACTAGAAATTTTACCTGATGGGACCCTTGTCAGGTGATGTCCCTAGAATACAGCCATGCACTGACTTGTTAGTTAGTGGTGCCTTCTTCAGTATTCTCCCCTACTCTCCAGCTGTTGACTTCTAATACAGAATGTCTAACTGTTTTCATTATACAGGTATTCATATTTGTGAATACTTGTCTAAGTCTGTACTATAAACTGACAGATGAATTCTAGTCCTAGTCTCAGAATCTTGAAAATAAAACAACATGGTTCCTCTTCCCTTCAACATATACAAATTATGCACTTCTTACACCACAGAACACCATACATGCCCCAAGAGCCAATCCTGAATGATGTGGGGATTGGAAAACTTTACCAGGATACCAGGTATCCTGTTTCTACTATACAAGTGCTCTTTGAGTATAAAATATCCCCCATGTGTTTGAACACTTGGTCCTCAGCTTCTGATGCTGTATCAGGAGGTTGCAGAACTTTTAGATGATGGAGCCTTGCTGGAGAAAGTACATCACTGTGGACTTCCAGGTGTTACTGCCTGGCCCCTACTATGCCTGTCCTTCTCACTGCCTGCCTGACACCACTCTTGATTTCATGCCTTCCCTGTCATGACCAACTGTGTTTATCTGAACTGTAAGCCAACACTAAGCTATTTTCCCTTAGCCTGCTTCTCTAGAGTGTTTTATCTCCCTAATGCAGACAGATGAGGCTTATTTCCAGTAATGTCACAGTCACTCTGTGTGTAGTTATTACTCTAACCTCGGCCATATATATTCTAGTAGGCAGACATCAAAATTAATAACATCTTTTGTGATATAAGCCTTGCAGCTTTGGAAAGCCCCTCCAGTGAGATGCTTTGTTTCTTGTCTCAATTCAGACCATGAAGAAGCTCTTTGATCCTGGCATCTCAGGAGCTGCCTGGTAACTATCATTTAAGTTCATGGAGAGAATAATGTCCTCAGCTACAAAATGTTTCAATGTTTTATATTACTTCTTTGTTTTTCACTTTTCCCTAAAAAGCTACAGTAGGCTTTATAGCATTCAAAAGCAATCTATACTATTTTCTTCCTTTTACAATTGTTAAGGACCACAAAATATATAGTTTTATTTCAGGTATTTGTAGAGACAGACAGGCAGGCAGGCAGGCAGACAGAGGACAATGACCCAAAAAGTGTATAATATGTTTATGGTTGATGATCTTTTTTCCTTAGGTAATGCTCTTTCCAGTTCATGTGGCTAATGAAGTACAAACTCTATAGTATAAACTTTTATTCTCTAAGTCCTTTATGAAGTCCTTCAATAGTAGCCACTAATATCTTGTCTCAATACAATATATGTGGCTTTGAACAAACTTGGCGGATTTTAAAAACAAAATGTGCTCTTTGTAAAGCAAAAGTTCTCTTTTTACTTCAGCCTATGGAAGAGACTAAGTCAGGAGCACATACCCCAACTGTAATATTCAACATATGACTTCCAAAGCAAAACACTTTGGACTTTGTCTTTGGGATTGGAGATTATTTAAATAAATGATTTGGCAAAATTAATTTTAGCACACAATTAGTATATACAATACATTTTAGTTTTAATTTTTTGAAAGTTAGATTAAGCACTTATGGTAAGGTAACACATACAATAATCTTTTCTTCCTGCGGTGTAGACAGAGCCAATAACTGCAAGTGAACTTTTTATTTTTGTGTTTTACCAAAGCACACTGAAATCAGTGCATCCATTTCATGAGGCACAAAAATAAACTCAGTCCACCTTCATCTTTAACCCAGGGATATCCCCTTTTAAGTGTCATCCTGGTTTCAACTCATAGTGAGTGTTTAATGAGATCTACAGTTTGCAGGTGCTTGCCATGATGAGAACACAGCGGGTAAGACTGCCCCATGAACTTGCAAACAGTTTCCAAGACAACCTCGGCAGCTACCTGTCATCATTGTCACTCATCCAAGTGCATACAGCTTTGTTCACTGCTACACAGTCCATTAACCCAAACCACGGCAAGAGTTTGCTGTGTTTCCCCCTACACAGATGTCATCAGGACACCCTGTCTGCCATAAAATGATGTCATGATGACCTAAGAATAAAGTAAGTTTCCACAGAGCTTGGCTTTTATTTCATAAATATTTCCAAATTCTCACATCTTTTGTTCTGCCCTCTTAAGAATGTGGAGATTACTAATCTAGAGTCTTTTTCCCTCATTAAACAAACAGTTGCAATTTGCTTTCTTGAAAAAATTCCTTCTCAAGTGTACATTAATATATATATAAATTATATATACATATATTAATATATGTATATGTACATGCATACATATACACAAAAATATATATTTGCAGTTACCAAGGGATTTTTGTCTATTAAATGCTACTACTTTTAAAAACTGTTATTGATTACAAAGTGTTTGTATGGAGAAAACACACAAATAAATCTATTTACAATAAAAGGCTCTATTCATAACAAGTTCTTAAATATTTCATAACCTGGATATTTTCTTTCAATATTTTATTCCCCATCTATCCATGCCTGCAAGTTAGTATTCATATTTATCCTACAGTTTAGTAAAACCTAAGACTGAAGCTTATGACTGAAATCCCCATACTGCTAAGCAAAGATTATAAATCATTGAGAACTATTCTTCTTAGGCAAAGTTTACTAAATTAAAATACAATAATTAAGCATTTATAGCTATGTAATGTATTTTTGAAAACCTAAAGCAGTTTGAATGTAAAGTAACTACCAGAGACAGAAGTC
>PVIU01023008.1:14008-28364 GCA_004026605.1 Ondatra zibethicus | reverse complement strand
TCTGTGCTAAGATGCCT
The DNA here is from genome assembly GCA_004026605.1 of Ondatra zibethicus. Taxonomy (NCBI): domain Eukaryota; kingdom Metazoa; phylum Chordata; class Mammalia; order Rodentia; family Cricetidae; genus Ondatra; species Ondatra zibethicus. The sequence continues at coordinate 28,347 of PVIU01023008.1, read as the reverse complement.
GGTCCTGTGCTAAGATGCCTGATCCTGTGCTAAGATGCCTGGCCCTATGCTAAGATGCCTGGTCCTGTGCTAAGATGCCTGGCCCTGTGCTAAGATACTTGGCCCTGTGCTAAGATGCCTGGCCCTGTGCTAAGATACTTGGCCCTGTGCTAAGAGGCCTGGCCCTGTGCCAAGATGCCTGGTCCTGTGCTAAGATGCCCAGCACTATGCTATGCCTGTAGGAAACTGAGAAAATGAAAATGAAGACAGAGCACTGGAATCATTTCAGCAGCTGATATACGTGTCACCCATAATAAGAGCCCCCTTAGGGGGTTAGGGATAGGATTAGGGTTCAGGGATTATAAAGAGCTTTCACATGTGCATGTATGTCACGGCAGCTAAGTGAAGTAGAAAAGGCAGGTCCCCTGCAGGACAGAGTGACTGCTTAGTCGCCAAAGCCTTGACTAAATTGCTCTAACAAAAGGCCCAGCTGAAAATGATGGAGGGGGGGAAACTGTGCCTGAGCCCCAGCTGCAGGGAGGCTGTTGACTGACAGCCTGGCTGCAGTGCCTGGACCCCACCTCTGTACCTGCATCACACTGAGGCCACACCCCTAATGGGCTGAGCCCAGCTTAAGAGTACAGCAGAGAAAAGTGAATTCTTTCAGTCTCCTTCCTGCATGACAGGGCTGCTCTAGTGGGCAACTTGGGACATAAGACACCTCCTTCCCCATCCGCCTAGAAGAATTGCCTCAGCTACCTTCTCCTCCTTCTTCCTTTGGGCCACAGAGGTCAGAGCTGAAGCTGATGTTCTCCTTGTCATCTAGTCTTTCCACTCCGTCCTTCCCAAGCGTTCCCCAAACTGATCTCCTCAACACACTGATGCTGTACTAGTATCTTCCTCTTGGAAGACCCAAACTACAAGGATCTGATCCAGACCTTGCTAGTCACAAATCCATCTTGCCATGTATTTCAGAAAAGCTTCCATTTCGAAATGCGTATGGAGAGGATTGGGGCAAAGCCAATATCATCATCAGCTCTGTGGATTCCATCTAATCAGCTAATATGTAATAAGAGTCTCCAAAAACATCCCAGAATGTGGTGGTCCCTTAGCTGACTTGACAACAAAGCAATGTATTCAGGCTGTGCATTCAGTAGGAGCCTCGAAACAATCGAGTGTCAGTTCTGCACAGACCACACTTGCAGGCCACTTGGCAGCACACGCACACATTCATCCTATCTTTAGCTTGCTAAGGGGTCTCAAAAGAGATGGCTTGGTGTGTTCCTTTCTCGTGCAACAAAGTTGTTGAAAAGCAATACAGTTGCTGAAATCCAAGCTACCATCTGGCAGTGCAATCTTCTCTGGAAGGAGAGGAAATCAATTATTCTTTACGTTAAATCTGGTTTCCTCATTTTAGGAAATGACTTTGGATTATGTTAAGCTTGTTCGATTTATCTGCTTCCTGAAAATGACCCTGGTACAAACAATGTATTTAATTTGTCTGCGAGTTTTAATCCTGGGGTCATTCGGTTGGCATCGCTCAGAGAATTCATCTTAGAAACAGTTGTGTTCAGTGTCAAGCGTCAGCGACTGGACGTCAGCTCCTGGGGACGACTCAACAGCTGAATGAAAGGAGACTGGATGCCACAAGGCATGGCCTTCTGCAGCCTCTCAGTAAACAACCTAAGGCTGCAAAAGCCCCACATGCCCGAAGCTTGGTGAGAAACCGCACCTCCACGTAATGGTGCCCCAGATAGACACAGCTAATGAAGAGTCACCTGACGGAGGGACCACCTGGGCACCTCTGAGAACCAGCGGCCAAAAACGCACCTCTTCACAGGTTTGGGTGTTGTGAATCCTATAGGTTTTGCCTCTTTCTTCCTGGAGGGGGGGCACACAGGGATGGAACGAGGGTACCCTTCCTCTGGTGGAGGAGGGAGACTATTAAAGTTTACCACTTGGAACACCATCACTGTTCGCTCACTAGAGCAGACATCTCACACAGATGGTATTCAGCCTCCATGGTTTTCAAAGTAACCAGAACTATTATCCTCCCTTTTCAGATGAAGAAATATGGGCCTCAGGTAATAACTTACTGGTAGAGGATCATGGAATTTGCCATTGACATGTCTTTCTTCCATCTTACAGATTTTCAACGAAGCTCATTACTTCAAAAATAATGGAAAACATCAATAATATAAAAATTAAGCTCATTAGTAAATAAGGAACCAGAGAGAATTAAGTTTCTCTCCTAAAGCTGTTGATGTTCCAGACGGGGAAATGAAAAGCAATTAACGAAGCTGTGTAAAAGTGGATTCTGTCTAACAGGCTATAGCTGCCCAAGATGGTTTCTGGATTTAGAGTTAAAGTTACTTTGTGTGGAGGCCTCTGTTCACCCCTCTAACCACAGGTCTGAAAGGCCAGGTGGAGGTTGTGTGTGACTCCCACGGTCCTCTTTTCAGGGTTAGAACATCCCCAAAACATATTACATCATTCATGGGCCATGACTGATTGAACCATAGGTGAACTAACATTCTGGAAGAAATCATGACAGCGTAGAGTCAGGTGGGCGAGAGAATTCACATTCAAGTTGGAGACACCTCAGAAGCTGGTAAAGAGGCAGAATCTTACAATTCACACAGGGAAAGACAGTCAGTCTGCTGAGACCACAGTGGACAAACGGAAAGAGGCCTACTGTCTGTATTGCATGTTGGGTCGACGGAAGAATTCGGGTAGAGCAGGGGCAAAAGAAAGATCAGTGGGCTGGGCAATGGTGGCGCACGCCTTTAATCCCAGCACTCGGGAGGCAGAGGCAGGCAGATCTCTGTGAGTTTGAGGCCAGCCTGGTCTACAAGAGCTAGTTCCAGGACAGGCTCCAAAGCAACAGAGAAACTCTGTCTCGAAAAAAAAACCAAAAAGAAGAAGAAGAAGAAGAAGAAGAAGAAGAAGAAGAAGAAGAAGAAGAAGAAGAAGAAGAAGAAGAAGAAGAAGAAGAAGAAGAAGAAGAAGAAGAAAGATCAGTGGTCGTGGCCGCAGTAGGCGAAGCTGAGACGGAGTAGCTGGGTCTTCATAAGCACCAAGCAACAAAGTGCCAGGGGAAGCTGATGCACCAGGCGACCCCAGGAAAACCAGACAGAGCCCCTTGTGTGAACCCCAAACAGCACAGTAGCTCCTGAGAGATGTTCTCATCCCTGAGATGCACACTGTGGTGACGGTTTCTGGCCTCCAAAAGGCCACTGGAGAAGATTCAACGTTAATGATGAAAACAGCAGTAACAGCGGAGCTATCCATTTGCGCTCTTGTGTTTGGGAACTTCAGCAAACACTTGTATGTGCTTACTTCATTTCATCTCCAAAGCAGGAGGAACCATCTCTATTTTCCAAAAGAAGAAAATAGAGATAGATAGATAGATAGATAGATAGATAGATAGATAGATAGATAGATAGATAGATAGATAGATAGAGGGCTCAAAGTACTTTCCCAGACTCAGTCAGCCTTAGATGACGGGGCCAAGACATGACTCCAAATTCTTCGCTCTTAGCCTCTATATTTTACTGTTAATATTCAATACGTCCAACTGAACAAACTTCCACTAGGGACAGTGACTTGTGCATTGTTTTTCTGTGCAATCTAAACCCAAAGCACACTTATGGTACACGTCCCAGAGAAACTGTCACTGAAATTGGCAGGAAGGTGATTCTCATTCTATAAAATAATATCGCGTTGTAATCCTCACTCAGTTATTGGTACACAGTGAGAGGCGGGGATGGCTTGTGCTGGCGCATTCTGATCAACTGAGGAGGGGTCAAACCCATCACCATCACCCCTGGTGCCTTCCCAAGCATCCTGAAAGCGTCTAGAAGATAGAAACACCATGGATTTCATTTTCCTTGCCTCCAGCTTCACAAAACCCAATACACAACAGACATTCAGACTTTGAATAATGAAGAATATGCTGGAGAAAGCTTAGTAATTCGATTCAGCTATTTCACCCAGGAGACAGACCATGAACCAGCTTAGCCCCGAGGTATCCGGGTCAGGTTGGACAAACTTGGCGTGAAACCCGAGAGACCCACCTATCATTCTAGTGCTGCTGTGGTGCCATCATGTGATTTTCCTTGGTGCATGGAATGGTGTTGTGGGCAAGGTTCAAGTGACAGGAATTCTCGTGGGAGAGGGCCTGAGTAACTGTAAAGCTTGTGGACAGCGCATGTGGGGACATCCTGACGTCATGCATCCCTGCTTAGTGGCAGCTCCCGGGCACACAGTCAATGGCCATTCTCACTGTATTATCTGCCTCCTGTAATAGACGGCTCTAGTCACTCCCACACACTCGGCTGCACAGCTATTTGAAGGACTCTTGACAAGCAAATGTAAACCATCCGGTTTTTGCCAGTGTCCTAGAAGGGTGCGTGTGTTCTACTTTGAGAGTTTTTTTTAAAAACTGTATCATCTTCTCTGTTTTCCTTTTGAGGGTTTCCTTTCCTATAACTTCTAATCGCTACAGGCTTGAAGGCAGAGAAAATTAAAACTGGTGTGGACAGATAGTTTTATAATTGGTTCATTATTTCTGTCATATTTTTCATGGGGCAGAGCGGGGATGGCTGAAACAAATCATTTACCTCTTCGTAGTAATTAGCAGGTACTTTCTGTCTCCTGTCACCATGGATACCTGCCAGGGCTGTGCTGTGCAGGTGTTTATGAGCCTAAGATGGACTATGCCCATGTGTTTTTCCTTCAACAACAGGGTTTGCACTTCAGAAGCCTTTCACAGATAATGACCAACCCAACATCCATCTCTAGAAGTATTAGTAGTCAGTAAGTAAAATCTGGAACCTATTGTTTTTGCAAAGATTGAATTTAGACATTGATTTCCATGCCTCTGGAATGGGGTGTGTGTGTGTGTGTGTGTGTGTGTGTGTGTGTGTGTGTGTGTGTGTGATGGCTATTCTTGGTTGTCAACTTGACTTAATCTGGAATGAACTATAATCCAGAAATGGGGGGGCACACTTGTGATCCAGACCTTGAGCAAGAGGACAGCATGCCTTTGATCTGGGTCTTGAGGCGGGAAAACACACACCTTTAATCCAGACCTTGAGGCTGGAGGGCACACCTTTAATCTGGGCCACAGCTTCTGCTGGACTGATAATGGAAGAAGGAAGGAGGTGTGTTCCATTCATCCTTTGCCCGCTTTCTGTTGCTTTGCCAGCACATCCATTTCTTCACTGGCACTGGAGCCTAATTCTTCAGGATTTCAGCATGTATAGGAGACCAGCTGAGACAGCCAGCCTTGTGGGACTGAAAAACTACCAGATTCTTGGACTTTTTATTCATAGCTAGTCATTGTTGGACTGCAGTCATTCCAATAAATTGCCATACACAAACACACACACACACAGAGATTCTTTCTATAAGTTCTGTTCTAGAGAGCCTTGACTAATATAGTGTGTGTGTATGTGTTATTTTAATCAGCAGGGTTTCCATACATCAGTTCAATCTGTCTTATAATCAACTTGATCATCTTTTCCAGGAAGTAAGGAATTACTCAAAAAATAATGGGGAAATGGAGAGGGTGGGAACCTTAACCTTATTCTTAAATCTTTTATTTATGTGTTTTGTTATGTGTCTAAGTCCAGAAGAAAGTGTCAGATCCCCTAGAGGAATTATAGACAGTTGTGAACTACCCAATGTGGGTGCTGGGAACCAACTCGGGGCAAGAACCACACCCATTTTTTTTTTTTTTTTGGTTTTTCAAGACAGGGTTTCTCTGTAACTTTGGAGCCTGTACTGTAACTTGGTCTTGTAGACCAGGTTAGCTTTGAACCCACAGAGATCTGCCTTCCTCTGCATCCCGAGGGCTGAGATTAAAGGCGTGTGCCACCACTGCCCAGCTGAGCCATACTCATTCTTAACAACTGAGCCATTCCTCCAGTCCTCTCCCACCTCTATTTTAAAGGTGGAAAAATGAGGGTGCCTTTTGAAGGCCAGCCACTTGCTTTGGGTCACTCTGACATAAAGTGGTGGAAAGAAACTCCAACCCAGGCAGGGTCTTTCTGAACATATGAAGAAAAAAAGTCAAGCATCTGACTAAATAAGGGACAACTTGGATATCCAAAAAATGACAATAATTGGTGGCATATAAACAAGCCACAAACACATATGGATATTAAAAAGGGATAAGGTGGCTGAGAAAGAAAAAGAAATGAGAAATCTTTAAAAAAACAAACAAACAAAAAACCCTAGAGGGAATGGGTTAAGAAATGAAATCACCCTATTTATAGTGGCTTTAGTGATGATTAATACTTCAGAATCATCCACAAAGGCTCTGCTCAGGCACCTCCTTGAGAAACAGCAAATCTGTCCCCGCAACCCACTGGACAGTCATGTCTGTGGTCTGTGGCTGCGGGCTTGATCCGATGAACACTGTGAGCATTTCCCAGCTCCCTTCCAGCCCTACTCACTGCCTTGTCTTTGGAACACAAGACTTCTTTTCTCACAACAGGTGTGTACTCAGCAAGGGCTATTTGAGGGAGTCAGGGGGTCCAGGCAGCCCCATAGTGACCACCTTCCTCCATCCCACAAAAAGAAAGTTGAGAATGAATGAACGGTGCAGGTCATGCGTTAGCCCCCCATCTTGAGGGATTTTGATCCTGATCAATCCAGGGGAAAGCTTCCTGAGACCTTATGAACCCCAGATATACAATCACTCACAAGCAAGTTTTCCCTATAAGATACCATGACAGATACTTAAGACTTCGCGTGCCTTCTGGAGCCAACACCACTGCCACTGACGCTCCTGGACTGGAGAGCAATAGTGGGGTGGGACAAGCGCCATTCACCCTGTCTCCAAGAGGAAATCTGCCATGCTCTCTCTCAAACAGCTCTAGTCAGGACTCTGTTCTAAGTCCCCAGAAGCCCTTCTCACACCATCAAAACCAAGGCAATTGAGATCAACACTCATCTATTGAGATATGACTTCCTGGGAGCCAGGCACTATGCTGGTGTTACACAAATACCATTCTATTTCATCATCCATGGAAACCCCTAATGTACACACCGATTTACTCCTATTGTTAAAATGAGAAAAATGGAGAAGCCTAGAAAATGACTTTCTTGGGACCGCTTTGACAGAGGGTGGTGGGACACGGGAGTTCAACCGAGGCAGAGCCTCGGCAACCATGAGGTTAATCACTATACTTCCAGCTCAAGCGTCTATACGCCATTGTTAATTCTGGCTCCTTTCCCAGTGCCTTTAAGACAAAACTCATATAAATAGCACTTTCCTCTTCCCTCCGTGTGTGTGTGTGTGTGTGTGTGTGTGTGTGTTACTGTTAATTCACTTACATGATATAAAATTATAAGGCATCTTTCCAGATACCAAAGACACATGCTACAAAAAGAGAGATGCGGTTATAAAAACCTGCAAACCAGCACAAGAGGCCGGGACCTGCGAGGAGGGAAGGGTTGGTTGTGTGTGAGCATATCCCGCTCTCCAGATCATAGTGTCAGTAAAGGTGGAAGCCAGATTGTTTTGAATCCCGTTGTCCTACGAAACAGAGGCCGAGCCAATGTCCCTTCCATGGTTGCTCTAACCCCCTAGTTCTCGCACTTGACTATATCCCAGGACATCTGCCCTTCGTGCTAAAGATTACTATACTCGGTGTATAAGTTAAAGCCAACTTCATCAGCAGAATTGTGGAAGAGTAGAAAAGTCACGAGGCCTGGATAAAGGACACTTGTTTCCACGATGACTGACCTAACCCATCCTTGATTCAAAATTCTTCCTATAAAAGGAAAGATGCCATAATCTTTTATTAATTAATTTTATTTTGTGTATATGAACATATGCATGTACACCATATGTGTGCAGGAGCCCTCAGAGGCCAGAAGAGGGCACTAGATCTAGAACTGGAGTTACAGGTGGTTGTGAGCTGCCATGGGGATACTGGGAACTGAACCCTGGTCCTCAGCAAAAGCAGCAAGTGCTCCTAACCAAAGAGCCATGTCTCCAGCCCTGAGGCAATAATTTTTTTAACAACTTTCTGTTGGCATTGGCATAAGCTCTATTGGGTAAGGACTAGTGCCCTGGAAAGGAGATAGGATTCTGGAAGCAGAGTTAAGTTCACTTCTTGGTTTTACTGACAATGTTGTTATAGCTAAGCCATGTAACCACTCCAATTTTCACTGACTAGAAACAGTGAAAACCTGTTATCATGACTGTACATGTATAAGAAATGCTCTAAAGTCTCAGAGCACACAGCTCTGCTTGGATTCTCTATGTCTCTGTCTCTGTCTCTCTCTCTCTCTGTGTATGTGTACCTCTTTCTCTATGTCTATCGTTTTCCTTCCTTCCTTTATCTCTTTCCCTCCCTGGTCCTCAGCAAGAGCAGCAGGACCTCTTTCCCTCCCTCCTTTCCCCACCACTCTCTCCCTTCCCCACCGCTCCCTTCCTTCCCCACCGCTCTCGTGGGGCACACAGTAAATAGATGGTCCATGAGTGACTAAAAGAATCAAATCATGTGTGTCTAGTAAGACTGTTTTCTTTGCCTCACCCAGCTTTCAGTATTGTTCAAACCAAGAACCTGGAGAATTCCAGAGAGAATCCCTGTAATCAGTCCCTTTTTATAGCTTACCTTTTACTTGCCCAGAGAGCCTGCCCCTGTGGTTATAGGTGGATTCCTATCTCATGGCTGTTTATTGCACCAGAGTTAACTCACTTTCCATTTCCCTTGGGAATGTCTGCCTGGTATGTATCACTCTCTCCAGGAGACGCTATCAACAATGAGTCGTCCGAAGTAAACGGTGAGTCCTTTAAGAATGATCTGGAAGACAGCCTTGTCTACTCTTACATTTCAACAGCCAACAGGAGATGCAGATGAAACAATCCTGTCCCCTTGTCAGTTCGCTCCCACTCCAGTTACCGCATCTGGGTTTCTTCCTGCTAACATATAGAAACTCTCTCTGGCTAGACTTTGTTCTCTTTACTCATTTTTCAAATCCTCATGCCCCCACCCTGGTAAGTGGTGTCTTTGTCAAAGCTAGTCTCCGACACAAGGAGTCCCAGAAAACCAGGCTCAAATCCTCCAGATCTAAGAAGCTATACACATCTCACTGCAGCCGGTCCCCGGGTAGACACAGCAGCTTCTCCACCACCTCGGAGACCAGAGGGTGCTGCCCCAAACCCTAACGCGGCTCTTTCTAACTTGCAGACCTATCTGTCCTTCCCCTCACCAGATTCTCTAAGCTTCACCTGCGTAGGCTTCCTATTCCAGATCTCAAAGGTGAGCATCTAATTGATGAACAGAGCACAGATCACACGCCTGCATCCCAGCTGCCAGCGCTTTGTACCTTGAGCAAATTTACGACTCAGAAAGGAAAGTCCAAAGGTGCAGAACAGACAGAAGGAGAAAACAATGGCCCCCCTCATCACCACCAGGCGGCAACAATATTAGTTAACCCTATGTATAAAGTGAGGCCAGGTCCGCTCCGAGGTATGGTTGAGGGGAAGGTTTTTGTTGTAGAGATGAGGGAGAATACAGCCAGAGGCATCTGGAAGAATCCAGAGCAGGGAGTAGAAAACACGGCCCACATGATGGGGGCTGGGGAGGGGCACAATGGGATAAAATAGCAAAAGAGAGGAGCCAAGAGCTCATGGCTGAAATGGAAGGGTTATATAGGAAACAGAAGCTGGGGGAAAGAGCTGCAAAAATTGGGAGTGAGGGGCAGGATGCCAGCATGGACTCTGAACAGGTGTGTGCAGTGCTCAGAGTCTGGAGACCAGCATGGGCTTTGGTATGCTAATAGGCACTACAGTTAGCCATTTGTCCCGAGTTTCTTATGGACCTGACACCCACGTGTCCTTTTTGGTCCCCAGAGCAAGCATATTGTAATCTTCATCTGTTACTTCCCTATGCAAAATCAGCATTCAGATTTTACAGAAAAAAAAAATGAGAAAAACTTTTCTCCAAATTTCATTAAAAGATAATATACACATCAATGCAATTCTTGATTTATATTCAAGTATTGGGAGAAAATTATTATTCCTGTCTAATAATCCTTTGGAACAGTTATATAAATAACTCTTATCATTACTCATGATATACACAAGATATCCATTTCCAAAATGGAAAAATAAAAGCTGTGAGAAAAGCCACCGAGCCGGAAGTCCTGTGATGGACAGATGCAGGCAGGAGGGTAGCTGGCACAGCTTCACGAAGATAGAGCCTGCCAGTGGAATCTAACCCGGCTCTCTAACCAAGATGCGTGAGGAACGTTGAGAGGCAGCAATAAATGTGGCCTATTTTTATTTTGTCGGGGCTTAGGATTCTTCACTCCGATAATGCGGGCATCAATAAAGTAAGACAAGAGCAGCCATCCCACCCAGCCATTAACCAGAAGCACAGTTTCTGAGGGGGGAAAAAAAAGGCACCGAAGGAAGATTGCCACCATGACAAATGGTGCTGTCACACAAGCCGCTGTGAAGATTTTCAAAAGTTAGTATATTGATTACGAAGTGCAAGAAGCCAAAATTCCAGTTAAGTACAGGAAAAACTGAGCTGTCCCTTGAACATTTAGACAAGGAGGTGTAATTATTGTCAATGAATCTTTCCCCCTCAACAGTCACGGGTTTCCCCAACAGGTAAAAATGTTCTGTTGGGGGTGACCGCTTTCATTGGAGTCTCAGAGAGGAGAAAATAAAGTCCCCTCCAGGAAGCCCCGTACCCCACCCAGCTACTGGGTTCAGAGTAGCTGCTCACCTGCCAATGGTTTCAGTCCAGTCAAATACTGAAGATTTGTCCCAAAATGAGGTTGACCCTTGATTCCTCTTGAGTAATTTGACTCTTACTATGCTTCCAAGCTCTGCCCTTTTCATTGCCTGTCACGTCCACAACCCTAGGAAAATTCCAAAACTCCTCGGGGTTCTTGCTTTATAGTCAGTCAAATGGGACTCATGTGGGCATCCAGGTTAGAAGGTATCACAAACAGCAAACAAATACATTAACGTAAAGCAAGGACACAGTGCTTGCCATGTAAATAATGAATGGGATATGGCACAGGCCCACGTCTCTTCATATTTTAATCATTTACTTTCATTTTTCATGTGTGTGTATGCACAAGCACACCTGTGGAGGCCAGAAGAGGGTACTGGATCTTCTGGAATTACAGGTGGTTGTAAACTGCCAATATGGGCCCTGGGAATCGAACTCTGGTCCTCTCTGAGAGTAGAAAAGTACTGTTAACCCCTGAGCCATCACTGCCCTGATCCCCAAACCCATGTGTCTCACCTGCAGTCTCTGGAGCCAATGTATTAGGAAGCTCAAAATTTCTCTTATTTTCGAAAGACAAAGTACCTAATTCTCCCCCACTAGCATTCAAGACAGCATTTTACAAGCAAATGTGCTAGTGTTTCTATAGTAAAATACACAGATAGTCACATTAGCTGGGACGAAACAATAAAGAGCCATGTGTCCATTTCCGAAACAAGATTTTGTGTCATGCTTGAAGAAAACTATCTTTTTTTAAAAAAGATGTATGGATTTAGAAATTGTGTGCAGGGATTGTGAGCCCAGGTGGTGGCTAAGTCGCAGTGTGTGCTCTGTAGCGCTTCTTGCCCCAAGTCTACCCTGTTGCCAGAGTCTTCCAAACCTGATGTTTTTCCCCCATTTTCCCTATGTGTTCGTAGGGTACATGAGTGTGTGTATTCACACTGTTTTTGTGTGTATATGGGCCCATGGGTGTGAAGGGCCATGTGAATGAAGGCCCAGGACTGTTGTCAGGAATCTGTCTCCTTAACTTCTACCTTATTCACTAAGGTGGGGTGTCCCGGTCAAATCCATTGCTCAGCAGTGTGATTAGTCTTGTCAGCCAATGCTCTGCATTCTGAGGCTGAAAGTACAGGCGGCGTGCTGCATCCGCCTGGCGTTCATGTGGGTGTCTGGGGATCTGAACTCTGGTCCTAAGGCTTGTACTGCAAACGCTTTAACCCCCGAGCCATCGTCTCAGCACACCCACTGGGTTTCTGATTCACCCCTGTGTTGTCTGTTGACAGCTATGACCTCTTGCTGCATACATTTTCCATTCTTAACCATAATACAAACTATCCTTCTCCGTCTAGAGATCTCTGCAGTGACTGCCCCATGCTGCCCTGCTTCTCCTGGGCAGACTCCCGTGAAGTCTCTGGGCAAGTTTAGGCAGAGGGTTGGTGCACCAGGAGTGTTTGCTGCAACTGCAGGATCCTCCTTTCAGAAGGTTTCCTCTTTTTCCTGCCTCCTTAGCGTCCCTGTGGCCTCCTGTGACTCAGACACAAACCCTGCTTATCTCTCAGCCACAGATGTCACCCTCTGTCATGCAAAACAAACATCCCTGTCGTCCTCAAGTGGCAATCAGTTTGAGAACCAGAATCTCAAGACTTCCTATACTTAGAGGTGATGTCACAGGAGTCAGCAGCTATTGAACCCAGGTAGCAACTGCTGAGTGCAAGGGCCACGGAAAGTTATGACAGGTGGGAGGAAGGAATTGGCTTGTTTCAGGCTGGCCACAAGAACGGTTGTAGGTAAAGGATCTGAAACCCTAGTACTTTTCGGTTTACACAGAAAACAACTCCTGACCTCACCCACCAGCAGAAGTGACTCCTCCCAACGCTATGGCAAGTCCCCAGGAAGGCAAATATCTACACCTTAACTTTTCAGGGGGCGATCCCCCACTCCACTGCCAGCTATTCACTATTGATTACAACTCCAGTTGATCCCATGTGGACCCCCCTGGACGAAGGATCCCTCAATACCAGGGGCTGGTGTGTTAGCAATATTCCACTTCCAGCATCAAAGGAGAGACCACAAAACCTATGTTAATTGACCAGCATCTGACCCTCCTCTCTGTCTTGCATAAGAGCCTCCCACAGATGCCACTTTGATGAGATTAAAGCTATTTTTAAGAGCTCCAAAACATGATTACTCATGTGCTCCAAATACTGCACCCGGTATTTCCTGTCCCTTTTCATCTAAAGCAGCAACTATCAACCTGTGGGCTGCTGCCCCTTGGGCGAGGGGGGGCCAATAGACACTTTCTCAGGGGTTGCCTAAGACCAGCAGAAAACGCAGATATTTACATCACAATTCATAACAGTAAAATATTACAGTTATGACGCAGCAACGGAAATAATTTTATGGTTGGGGGGTCACCACAGCATGAAGAACTGTATTAAGGGGCCAAAGCAAAAAGGGAGGCTGAGAACCACTGCTCTAAAGATACCCACCCTTTAACCCTCTCCAAAACCCAGTCCACACTGCACAGCTCTGCACATAAGCAAAACTGAGTACACAAGGATATTTATTATGTAATTGTTACATAAGAAATAACTCAAACATCCAGCAACAAGGATCTAAATAAAGCAACACTGTGTACATAATGAAAAAAACAAAAAATAAAAAGCAGTCGTTGGTGACGGCTGTACAAGTGCGTGTTTGTTGAACTGAAAAGGTGCCTATCACTCAAGACTCCCTTGGTCCGAGAAGAAAACATAAGAAGTTTTAACACTCACAGTGTCCTAGAACGCTGAGATGAAAGAAACCAGAGAGATCACAGGCTCTTTTAATGTTAAACGCTGTTCATTCATCCACCCAGTGATAAAGCATTTGGTATGTGTTGAAAAGTGGGTTAGGGAACAGCGCGGAGAATAGGATGCAGTTTCTGGGAAAATCATGAATATATGCATAGAAGGGTACCTGGAGGGATGTTTCATGAAAAGTGTTTCTCTCCGGGATGTAGAACTGGATTCGTTTTATCTTTGTCTTTATGTCTATGTTTTCCTGTGTTCTTTTCCATATTTATAAAGATTGTGCATTACTTTTACATTCTGAAAGTATTGTGAAAGTTCATGTTTTAGCGAAAGAGGTAGTGCCTAAAGCAAAGAAATTCTCATCAAATACTAGTTAAGTGGAAACTTCCCAGAGTCCTTTTGATTTGCATACATCTCATGAATAAATGAAGCTCTGAAGGACCATACTAAAAGTCATAGTGCATAAAAAAAATACCTTTGCTTGTTTTCTAAAGAAGTACTGAAGATCACTTCGGCATCAACTCGGTGCTTTGCACTTTCAAATGACTTTTACTCTCAATGCCTTATTTGACCTTTAAACAAGCTACTTGCCCAAACTGAATCTTCTCATGTTCTTTGGTCACCACCAGTTTGGCACCACTGTTTGCTGGCTGGCTGGCTGGATGGCTGGATGGGTGGGTGGTTGGGTGGGTGGGTAGATTGGTGAATGAATTAGTGGGTGGGTGGGGTAGATGGATGGATGGGTGGGTGGGGTAGATGGATGGATGGGTGGGCGGGGTAGATGGATGGATGGGTGGGTGGG
>PVIU01023008.1:0-13908 GCA_004026605.1 Ondatra zibethicus | reverse complement strand
GACTCATTATCCTGACTCTCTTTTACACGAAAGGCTTCCCCAGTCCCATTATTTTTCAGAAGGACATACCTCAATGTTATAGATACCACTGATTAAACAGGAGTCATAGTCAAAACACCCATAGCAGAGGTATTGACCTACCAAAACACTACCAGCCCCAGCAACTGCACAGGCTCTTAAAGGCTCCCTGCCAGGCCAGACCTTACCTCATGACTGTTGCATACAAGCAGATCCTAGGGGTCAGAAGGGCACTGTGTGGGTTTAATGGAGGAGCACTTGCTTCCTGGTGCAGAAGTATTTCATTATTTTAGCAGTCAAGTAGCAGCACACATGTGCATGCACCATGTGAAAAATCCCTCCACACAGACAGAGGATTGCTACTCACAGGAGAAGCTGCTCTCTTCACTCAGAGCTTTTACACAACCACTAAAACACCGACATCCTGGTGAATCCACTGCGCACGAACAGAGGGAATCAACCGCCGTTGCCCTCTTCTAAACATTATTTTGAGATATGGTAGGGGCACAATTTAGGAAATGAAACAAAATACAATCATTCCTTAAGAAATACGCAAAATGCTGCAAGACCTGCCCTCATCAGGAGCCCAGCATTCTTTGCATACATGTTCTGAAAAGCAATCAGAGTGCTCCTGATTCTCACTGCACTATAATCCAAGGAGGAAGGGGATCTGTCCTTGAGTGATAGATAGAGTCTAGGTTATAGCAGGTGGAAGGTTTCAAGAAGACAAAAACACTGGGAAGCCTGAAGGAGACTTTATTCCCAGAAGAGGAAATCTAGAGTTGCTTGAATGAAGTGACCTTGACCTAGATCTTCCGGAGTAGGTGGTGCTTGTAACCCGAAAGGAAAATGGGCCCTCTGCTATCAGTACCGGCCAGTCTTCCCAGAAACACTATTATCAAAGGTATTTACTGACAAAAAGTGCAAGGTGGACATATGTACACACGTATTGACCTCGTTCTGTCTCATCTCCATGCCTCTTGCTATCTGGATCTTCCTTCTGGAACATTCTCCTTCACTCCAACCTCCATCTCCATGCTCAAGAATATTATCGACTAGTCCTTCTTCCAACTTACAAATGTGTTCTCTAAGAACACTTTCTTCCCCCAAATGGAGGTACTCCTGCCCAAGCTCCAACACAATTCTTTGACGTCTCTACCATATTATTTGTAATGCATAAACTTTCATTATTTATCAGCACCACCAATCCATAAACATTCAGAGAGAAGGACTTCTGCTGGACCCAGTGAAACACTATACTCAAGATATAATCAATAAGCATTCAATAAACAATTGGTTAATCTTTTAAATTATTCATTACCTCAATTCCATACCAGATATCAGACCCTGGCCCTGATTTAAACTTTCATATACTGACATATTTCTTTACTATCACTTCGAGGATGAAAGTACACAAATCAGCTTCTTTCATCCAGCCCCAACAAGGCCTTCTCTGAAGCAGGAGGCTAATATCCTCTGCCCCTGTGAGGCCATTGTCATCACCAGGCCAATGTTTTAGCCTCCCCACAGCTTTCTAAGCAAGTCTGTGAGAGAAGCCAGTGAATAACAGTACCTGAGGAAAGGCTGGAAAGGTCTCAGCCCACGCTGAGCAGCTGAGAGAAGAAATTTGGCAGAGAAGAATGATGACCACGGGCGAAAAAGGAAGCGACGGGCTGGGAGAGCCAACGAGTTTACTCCAGTACCGTAAGACAAATCCCCACTTTCTCCTCAAAGGCATTTAATAACTATTACAGTCCAACTCAAGGGATGAAAAGAACTGCTTTTAACATTAGCAATGGCTATCTCCAGTAAGAAGTGGTTACTAAAATGATATTTATTTTCTCATTATGTAAGGAGTGTATCTTTCAAGTACATGATCAGCACCAGTTGTTTCTCTGGTCCATGGCCTTTGCCAGCTAAGCTTTAAAATTTTAGTTATTTAGGGAGGGATCCCCTTACTCCATGCTCCCCTGGCTATGGCCACACCCAGAAACCATCAGTAAGAGAAAGCAGTACGTTACTTGGCTTTAGATGGCTTCTCCATTCTTTCTTCCTTTTCTAGTGGCTCCTCTGGTCCAGGGACTAGCAAAATCCTGGTGTCTGGTTTTATCTAGGTTCTGGACACAGGCTCTTGAGTTTCAGAGTAATCTGGTGGGTGAGGCTATTTGGGGGTGTGGCTGAATCAACAAGGCTGGCTGTGTATGGCTGTCTGCAAGGCAATCAAAGGTACAAGATAAACTGTCCCCTAAGAAAGAACCACGAAGTCAGGCTTCTTGGTCACGCTTGATGTCTGGTGTGCTCCTTGGGTCCCTTCAGGGATAGAACCAAGAAACAAATGCCTTTGATTCTCAAATATTCCTCTCAGAATTGCAATAAGACCATCTCATCTCAGTGAGAGTATTGGTTTTAACCAGATCATCCAGTATTCCCAGAATAAGGATGTTGGCACGAACCCATTTATGGTGATGTAATGTTCTGTCACCTGCCCTGTTCAGAATATAACTGTTGGATGTTTGAAATACGGTGCAATACGATAAGTTTGTGTAATTTAATGCAAATGTAATCAGCCACATGTGACTATGGGATACTGTTTTAAAGACCACAATTAGAAAAAAACTCATAAATTTTACCTAGGGAAAAAAACCTAATAAATTGTTGGGGCCCATGACTCTCAACCTTTGTAGCTGTGAGATCTTTATTTTTCCCAGTGCTACAATCAAACCAAGCACCTCGTGCATGCTAAGTAAACACTCTTCCACTGAACCCTGTGAAACTCATTCTTGATATCAAAGATGTTTGTAGCCATTGCTGGTTCTAATAGAACACTTAGCGTGCATGAAGAACATTATAATGTCTAAGAATGAACAAAAGGTTTATTGAATTTTAATTAAGAAAATTGAAGAAATCAGAACTAAGAATTCCTTACACTTTCAATTTACTTTTAATTAGGAATATCAGGATGATAAAAGTACTAAAATCTTATACTTTTATCTGCACTGTGTTAGCTACTACAGCATCCTGAAACACATACACAGTAGATGCAAATACCGTGTGGCTTTGCTCTGCCTTCACATATCTCTAACACATGGATTCCCAGAGCTTCCAGAATAAGTGCACAGCCACCAGTGACCATTCCCAAAGGAAGAGCTCATGTGGAAGTCAGGGGCTTCCAACCTCTGGTGTTAGGAAGGGTGAGGGAGGAAGGGAAGAAGAGAGAGAGAGGGAAAGGGAGAGAGACCCAACAAAAGAGGAGCCTCCCCAAGTCACTCATCAAGTAAACCAACATGGTATCAGCCTGGCACCCCAACTTCAAGACCCAAAGAAAAGAAAGAGCTATATATCCGCAAGGGACAGACATAGGATTATACTGAAAATTATCTCCTTTTCTTCATTCTTTTGGATATAGGGGGAAATAAATGGAGCAGAGTTTTTAGATATAAAAGTGTGTAACAATCCATTAGCATGAATATGCCTGTGGGAGAGGACTATGAGAAACTGGACCAGCGCCATTGATGTTTTACTGGAATTCAATAACTTTTGAGATTTTATGTTAAAGCTTTCACTATTTTCCAGCTCTTTGTAGGTTTTACTCATTATCCATGGGTATTATCCTAGAAATAAGTAATAAAACAGAGATCATTTCTTTAAAATAAGTCAGCTTAAGCTTTTTTTTAATATCAGTTCTTTGAGAGGCTTTGGTTTTTGTTTTAATCAGTTCTTTGAGAGTTTGGTCTGTGTTTCCCATACACTCAGGGGTCTTGCGGATACAAAACTCTATAGGCACGGTACAGGTTAGAGTCATCAGCTTTGACTTCAAAAGCTGAAGGGCATCAAGGCTGGGATCTGGCCCCTGGAACCATCAGGATTATTTTTAAACGTCGACAAGTGTCTCGATGTGCCTGGGTCTCAGATTTCTTATCTGTTAAGTGGGTTTAATCTATCATCTTGCAGTTCGTGAGAAACCTGCATTGTCGCATGCCATATGCGCTCTCCGAAGACCAGCCACTGTGAGTGCGTCCCAGCTCTCCCCTTGCTGAGTACTCTGTAATATTTATGCTGGAAGCTACTGATAAACAGGAAGCTAGGAGCTGAGGCTCAGTGGACGCCCTTATTTGTTTACTCCATGTCAATCAGCTTCTCTGCTGCCAGCAGAAGCCAGAGGCAAGGCCACCATAAACCTAGGGTGTGAGGTGTAAGCAGAGTTCACGGTGTACAAGCCAGCTGTTCTCACTACCAGTGTAAATTTGCCCTGTGGTTCTCTGGAATGAAGCCAACAGTCTGTTTGCAGAAGAGCATGGGAATTCAAAACAACTGTACTCCAGAGAAGCAGCCTAGTTAGTATAGGCAACAGCTACTGTTCTCAGCACCAGGAGCCCTGAGTTGGAGGGTTTGATCTCCACATTCATAGCTATGTGTCTCTGGGCAGGCCATTACCCTGCCCTGGGCTTCTAGAGTCCCTTTCTCCTTAATAAATAAAATAGATTAGGTAATGTCTAGCCATCACTGGAGCCATTGCTGCTACAGCATCCCAGGATGAACTGATTAAACCGACAAGAAAATGGGCACAGAATACAGAGCTCCAGAGATGCCTGAGCTGTTTGACTTCAGTCCTTCTGAGCCTTGGTTTGCCTGGGCCACCGCAGATGCTCAGTAAGCGATGGCTGCCACTGCTGTTATAATCATCCTTGTCATTCTCGTTACTTCTGTCCTAAAAGCTTAAGTCTCAAAGATGTTTTTACCACATAGCAATTACAAAGCATCCAATAACAGTGACAGCACGTTCTTAACAATTTTTCTGAGACTCGTCGACCTTTTCCCTCTGTGTGTTCACCGCTATTGCTCTTCAGTTTTCTGCCCGAGATCATTTGTTTCTATCACTTCAGCTATTTACTTAGCAGCAACAAACAGTACGCCTGTGACATGGGCCCCATCATGATCATCAGCATCTCCAGTGTCATCATCACCATCATCATAGTTATTGTCATCCCCATTTCTCATTTTACAGCACCTGAGGCCGGTCATACTGAGCTCCTTACCTAGCCCTCAACACCCCTCTAAGCAGGATAATGAGCGAAACCTTCAGACTCTGAAGCTCATGATTCTTACATCCAATCATCAATTTTACAAATTAACTCAACGTTTTCCTCGCTGCTGCTGCCCTAACGAGTCTTAATACATTCCTTTTTAGAGCATCTCATTTCCTCCACATGAAGAACTTGAAAGACATACTCCTAACTCATCTCTCTGTTGTACACAGCCATTTTTGTTCCTCCCATCAGTGCCGGAGAAATCTTTTCAGCACCATTTTCAACAAGTCCTCTCCAGGATCACAGCCCTCATTTCCTGCTCAGTAAAGAGTACTGTGAAAAATCCAGCTCCCTCTACTTCCTGCTGACCACTCGGTCCCAGCCACTCCTCATCATCCCGAGTAAGGCTAGACCCCAAGCACGGCTTGCATCTTTCTTCCTCTGAATCTTTACCTGAACCTCTGCCTGCACACTAGAGTTATCTGAAGGTGTTATTTTGATCACAGTGTTATTGTAGTTTGTTTCTTCTAACCTACTGAAAATGTTTTAAAAGATCTCTAGCCAGGTGTGGTGGTGCTCACCTGCTGGTCAAGGCCAACCTGGGCTACATAACAAGACCACGCATGAAGAACTCTCTAGCTCCCCCTGAAGAATTCACACACTACATGGTCAACTGCGCTGAGAAATGAATTGTCCCTTTTCAGTGGGCACAGATCCCTCTATGCCCACAATTTCTCATTGTCTTATATCTGACTAGACTCCCTCACAATTGTGACAAGCCAAGTTCCTTATACCCTGCAGCTTGTAACCTTTGCCTTCTAATCTCCAGAAATGTTCTATCATGCAAGCTTCTTTTAAATTCACAGGTGGCCTTCAAATCATGTCTTCTCCATGAGTTTACATTGGTTCCAAGATAGAATTAACCTCTTCGTTCTCTGTCCTCCTTTAAACTTGTTAGCTGGTGCCTCTTCCCGCATCCACTTAGAGACTTTACCAACTCTCTCCCTCTCACTGGGTTATAAACTAAGGCATTCTAATTCAACTTTGTGTCTCCCATATTGCCTAAGACCACACTTCACCCTTGGTAAATGTCAAAAAAGATGAAAGAAAATCCTGACTTGGATTTGATTTACTTCAGTTCAATCGACAGTTAAATTTGCTGGTAAATTCCAACGCAACTCATCTGTGATAGTCTTTTCCAGGGCCACGCCTAGCACTGACAGCACCTGCTTCTCACACAGGGCCTTACCTAGTTAGGAAACAAATGGTTTTTCTAAGTTCTATTGATGTCAGATTTAAGCTCTTCAATCAATCATCATCCAAGGGGAAGAAAGAGCAGGGTATTGTCTTTGGCTGTGAACCAACACTGAGCCCAGACTCAGAGTATGCCACAGAGACTTCCTGAGAAGAGAGAGAGAGAGATGGAGAAAGGAAAGGATAATGGGGAGAGGGAAGAAGGGAGAGAAGGAGGGAGAGAGAAACTCATTCTCCACCTTCAGATGGGGTTAAATTGCTCTGCATTGTGTTCTATTCACAAACCCCACCCTGCTTAAATGGTAGATGCTCCCCACACACAATATTTACTCATAAGAACCCATTGTGTTCTCATTGAATGCAGGTTACATTTTTGTGAGTTACTTCCTCATGGTTTGGCATTTTCTCTTCTCTTATAACACAGAGCCTGGATCTGATTTAAACATGTAGTGTTTTATCAGGGTCTATGATAAATTCTAGGATAGGAAAAATGCATGTCATTCCTATCATGGGATGATTCCAGCCTATTGTGGGAACAAATAAAGTATTTGAATAATTGGTGTCAAATGCCACACATAAACAGAAAAACAGCCTTCCCAGCCGCACCTTCTGTGCAGGCTTGTGTGCACCATGGAACCTTCTTTATCCCCAGTCTATGGAATGCTAATTTGTGACACCATGCCCTCATCTGAGCTTCCTTTCAACAGGCTATGTGTAGAAGACAATTCTGGCTTAGTCCTCCTCTGAATAAGGACATGATTAGGATGGAAGGGGAGCCCCTTAAGACACAGTTATTCCCTGTGAGACAATGATTAGGTGACCACTCCAACCCATACTGGAAGAATTACCAAAAGAAAAGTTGGGTTGCCTAACCAAATAATGAGCCATAACACATTGACTGAGAGAGAACATAGCACAGGCCATGGTAGAAGTGGCTATGACCATGTGAAATGAAGCCCAGAGCCCCTATCCCCAGGTCTCTTCCTTTTCTATATTCTGTAGTATTAATATTATCCACAGTGACTGCTCTTCTTCTCACCTATGTCACCTGATTATTTTGCAGATGTGTGCTGGTGGTAGCAAGATTTATAATCTAACCCAAGAGTCTTACTATAGTCCCGTATGGGCTTTTATGAATAAAGTTTTGTTGGAATACAGCCACACACATTGATTTACATACCGTCTATGGGTGTTTTCATGCTACAATGGCAGAATCAACAAGTCTAGACAAACACTATATGAACTACTGCAAAGCCTAAAATGTTCATTACACGGCCTTTTGTCAACCTCTCATCTAATCCAAGAGGACCCACCATATCCATCAGTGTCTCTAAATCCTGAAGGAGGAATGAGCATCAGTCTTAGGCCCAAAACTTGGAACCGAGCATTTACTCAGTAGAAGGCATTGGTTTCTGAATATGAAGTTTTATCATATTAAATGGGAGCGTGTTTTATCTTCTGTTGAAGTTGTCATTGAACACTAAACACAGAAGAAAGATGTAGAGTTTCTAAATGAACAAGGCAGACTGGACCTGTCACTCAGACAGATTTATCCTATATTAGGAATCATGATGTAGGTTTTGGTGGGAGGTAGAGGCCATCCTTCTAGAACAGATCCTAAAAATACTAGATGTTTGTTTTTATCCACACTCTAGTAAATTAAGGTTCTAGCATCTACCAGGGGTTGGCACATTTGCCCAAGGCTTTGAATCTGAAGTTCGTAATATACACAGACAGAGAATTCATCCTATGATTGGGTCTGGGGGTTTTAGAAATATTCAATATTGGTAACCAGGGCAGCAGCATTGACAGTGCCACTGAGGAGAGACCTCCCCTCACATGTCCCTGTGACATAATCCTGCCTAAATTCTGGCCTCTTTGTTTCTCTTGGTTTCTGTTTCCTTTCTGATTCTAATTTTTCTGCATTCCCACCAACCTTATCAAACATGCAAAAATACTCTTTGAGTTTTTAATATAATCTTTAATGTACTAATTTATTGATTCAAATATGCATAGGAAGTAAACATATTAAATGAAGACAAGCACAATCATACAGCTTTATGAGCTTTCCTAGAGTCGACACAACCACATACTTCCATCCCTGGTTATGATGAAATGGAGATTTATCTACTTAATTGGTTTTGGTCCTGGGAATTAAACTTAGGACCTTAACATTTGAGGCAAACTCTCTACCACTGACAACATCCTCATAGGGAGCTCTTGATCATGTCTTGTAATAGAAGTTGTTTTCATTATTTAAACCCAAGGATTTTCTGCTTTAATAATGTACAAGGAAGAAAACTGCTTCATGTATTAAAAGACTGTCATGCGCTGAGAGCCACACGACTCTTTGTACATGTGTCAACACATGTAGCACTCACAAGGGCACAGCTCCTCGGGTGTTCCAACAGTGTAGCGGTCATTGTGCTCACCCAACAAAACTAGTAAATTCACCATCTTATCGACCTAGGAAGGCCAAGTGCTTTGCTGAAGGTCACACAGATCAGAAGTCCCAGTTCCGCCTAGATATGTAACTGGGAGCCTAAACCTAGCAAACTTCTTCCAGAATCTGTATACTCCTGCTGTAAGTGGATTGAGTTAATTTTGATGTATTCTAGCTAAAATGGAATTCAGCAGCTAAACGGACTATGTATTTAAGGATGTGTAGGTAAACCAGCTATCTTAAAAAAAAACTGTTCTTAGTTACAATGTTTGCCAATTTCCATTGTGTAAATATCCTAACTGTACAGATTTTAAGCTACTAATAATGTAACCATCTAGCCACAAAGTTTCCTATGTGCTTAACAATTGGTTCTTGTAAATCATGTGAACTGGCTGCACCTGGCTGCCCCTCTGCCTCCGTCCCATTCCGTTGTCTTTCTTTCTGTGTGGTTTGCTGCCTTTGTTTTATCTCAGATTCTAGACATCAGAGTTGAAAGAGATCGTAGAGTACATTTCATCTCTACGTGGGCCAATGGAAGATTCCTTTCCTGGCCTCCTTGAGTGTTATGTCTACCTTGGGTTCGGTATTAATAGAGGATGGGAGCTCACTGTTTCCACGATTCTTGTTTGTATGAAGTAGTCGTCTGTGTTCTGAGTAACTGGCACGATTTGGGAATGGATCGCTCCACTCCAGGCTTCAGCAGTAGACTGATGTCTCTCTTGCCCTAGGAACACCCGCCCACATCTCCCCGTGGTGTGTGGTCCTCACAAACAGCAGCTTTCCCCAGGACCCACCTTCCTGGACCCCCACCCCCACCCCGTGTTCAGGGCCGAGGGCTCAGGGCTGTGTGGTGTGGACAGCTTTGCTGTGCAGAGCAGGAACTAAGTGCTTTCTGAGTCTTCTGTGCTGGCCCTGGCAGCCTCAAAGGAGAGAGATGGATCTGAGTGGCAGAAATGCTTAGGTAGGAAAAAAATGCTAAGTTCATCAAGTTGTCAGACCTGTCCTCTCTGAGAACATCAGAGTCTTACATAACTAAGCACCATTTCCCAGCAGTGCCCGGAATCATTGTCTCCATTCCTTTCGTTCTGCAATTTGCCATCCCAGGGGTGTTGAGAATCAGCGCGGCATTACCAACAGAGGCGATGGTTCCTAAAGAACAGTCTACAACACTGACGGACGGACTCCATCGTACCCTTCACTTTGTATATAGGTCAACAGACACCTCACAGCCTGGTGCATTTATTTATCATACTTAGTTTTGTTGGCAGAGACAGCAGGTGTTAACCTTCCTGACAAGTCCTTCCACTCACGTGTTAGATAACATAGGAAATAAGTTCACTCTGACATCTCCTTAGGTACATGTCATTGTGCTTCTTCTTATTTACTTCCCTCCCACTGCCCTCCCCATAACAGATCTCTCTCTGACTCCCACAAATAGCCCCTCCTTTTATGCAAATGTTTGATTTGACTTCGTTCTATCTTCAAAAAACTAAATTTAAATTTTCAACTTTTAGCTCATTTTCCCTTAGAGTTAGAATGGTTGTTAATTTTATCTGTGTACCAATTAAACTGTTTTGAACATTTTATAAGAAATCCTATTAGCTGTGTAAAAATAGATTTTACACTTTTAGATTGACTTTGGATTGTGTTTTTATTAAGATACATTTAAATGTCAGTATCTTGAGCATATCATATTCTATTTTTTTAATCCTTTACAAATAGGAGATATGACATGCAGAACCAACACAGCTTCTTGCTTGTTTTTGCAAATGCAATGAGGCAGGGATGGATTCAAAGCCTCCTCTCATGTTTTATCTATGGCTGAGTTGAACATTTGCAGCAGAGAGGAATGTTCCATAAAGCTTCAAATATTTCTTGTTTGGCCCTTCACAACTCCATCAACTCCTGCCTTCCTGCCAATGTCATGTAAATTACGTGGAAAGTCTGCTTCTTCCGATTGAGTTAGTGATTCTGCCACAAAGCAGTCAAGAAATATAATGCTCCTGAGTAAATACAGAGTCTGACCATCACCCGTCAATCACTGTGATGGGACTGGCTGTCAACAGAACACCTGGGCAGGCAAAACTGTCACTAAATTCAACCCCCTCGACACTGTGTCAGCTTCCAGTCTATTAAAAAGATGATGGTTCTGCCTATTTTGCTGTTGTCATCATGAAGGTAAATTTGTTAAGACCTATTTCACTAAGCAATGGCTCAGTTTGGGCCTTTCAAATCTTTTTCAATACATTTTGATTTATTTATTTTGTGGACATGTGTGCATGTATGTGAGTGCGTGTACGACCTATGGGAGTCAGGCCTCTCCTTCCATTCAGTGGCTGCTCGTGGGAGGGGTGAGTGGAGGTTCGAAGTCAGCCTCCTCAGGTGGGCAGTAGGTGACTCTATGCGCTAAAGCACAGCGAGAATGCGCCACCCCGGTACTTTTCGTCTGAAAGAACCAAATTTTCTACTGAGCATGACCAATAGTAAAGACAAGGGCATGCTCAGTGCTGGCTCAGGAAGCCTGTGCCCTGAGCATGGCTCCTCTGCTGCCCACAGACCTCCAACTCTCCTTTTTCCCTGACCAGTGGCATCTGTTTGCACCTTCAGGGACCATGCCATGTGTTATGTCTGCCTTCTCTCTCCCTGGCTGTTGTCCCCACAGCAAACCCTTTACTCTTTTGATCCCAAGACTTTGACTCAATGAGCTCGGCCTGAAGACAGCCTGGGTGGTGTGTGTGAGATCCTGTCCCCTGTCTTGAAGCGGGCATCACTGAGGACAAGATCCCACCTTCCCAGGCATCAGGCTTGAGGGCAAGCCCATCTCGTTTCTAATTGTCGGCACAGAATATGGTAGTGTCCTCTGGGGCTCTGGCCCTGCCTGCCTTATTAACACGGATCGCTCCATGAGCAGAGCCAGCAGGAATACTTTCTGCCATTCTCCTAAGAGTGATTCATAAGAGAGATGAAGGATCTCAGGGCCCTTTCTGCAGCCCCTTCCTGCCTAGTAATCGTGCCAGAGACTGCCTCATTGGGCACTATTGTATTTTAATTTCAAATGTTTACTAATCTCACTTTTCAGCAAAGAAGGGTCCCGATTTGGACTCTCACACGGATCACAGAATACTCCAGGGATTCAGTAACATTGTTTTGTCATCAGATTTCTTATTTTTAATTAATTATCTTCTCTTCCAGTAAGAAAGACCTATGTCCTATTTTCAGAAGAGGTTTTCTCTCAGTTCCAGTTTCATTTAAAAAAATTAAGTAAAATGCAAATTTTGGGTACAATGTTCTGGAGAAACTTCTAGTGTCTTATGGCACAGCAAGTTGAGTAAGTTAACAATTATGTATTGTATATCTTAAAATAGCAGAGAGGAAATTGAATGCATCATTATAAAAATGATAAAAGCCTAAGGCAGTGGGTAGGTCAATTTCCTTGAGTTGATCTCTACTCAGTGTGAACATTAAAACATATTTAATTTGTCAACCAAAAATCTTTTAGATCTTCTTCTACATAGGGACAGGAGTTTGAGGCTAACTTGGTCAACATAGCAAGTTCCAGGCCAGTCAGGGCTACATAAGGAAATGCCATTTCAAAAAACCCAAACCCAAAAACTAAATACTAAAACAATAAAATAAATAGTGCTTGGATGATGTCTCCTAAAATTACTTCATTTAAACACACACATCGCTCTTGTTCTGTGCCAGGCACTGTTCCAATTAACTCACTAATCAGAAGAAGTCTTTTTGATGAGGACGCCTACTCCAGGTTTCCCAGCAAGGTCTTACTTGGAGCACTCAGGGTCTTCTGGCTCCTGAGACATGGCTCTTACCCCTGCCTGACACAGCAGTTCAGCCCAAACAACAGAAGCATTGAAGTGGAGGGATGCTGGCTGCTCTGGGAGAAGGTGTGTAGGTCAGAGGGTTGGACTTCAGTGACGAAACTGAATTTTAATCAGATGCGCAATATTTTAACTTAGCCCTCTCCAAAGCCTGCCCCAGGCTTTTCCTTTGACTTTCCTTTGATGGTTAATGTTCCTTTATATCTGGCAGTGAAAGAGTTAACATTCGGGAGCAAAGTGTCTCAAATGAGTCCCTCCAAATTCTCCTGTCTTCCCTGTGTCTGTTTTGGGAGGCTCTATAGTTGGAACAGACAGCGTGGCTGCAGCAGCCTTTCCGTCTCCCAGCTGTCTGTAATTCCTTCTAAGACTTGCTGTCTTAGAGAGAGGCACAGTGTGACTCAACAATTTTAAGCCATATTTCTTAAAGGAAACCCTCTGTGTATCTGGGAAATAAAAAATGAAAACCACGTTAAAACAATTAGAACAACAGGCTTCTCACAAAAGCACGATTCCCATTGCACCGTCTTTCTCACATTCCTGTTCCCGTTTTGATCAGACTTAACAATGATAAATCTGCTCAAAAAAGAACCAAACCAATTAACCAGCCTCAAACGTGGCCGGTTGCGTTGTTGCTGTTGTTTCTGTTGGTTTTTCCATTATGATCGAAGTTTTCTTAGGCAAGGGCACTGGCTGGTTTTGTGTGCTAACTTGACACAAGCTGGAATCATCAGAGAGGAAGGAGCCTCAGTTGAGGAGCTGCCTCCATGAGACCCAGCTGTAGGGCATTTTCTCAGTCAGTGATCAATGGGGGGAGTGCCCAGCCCACGATGTGGGGTACCACCCCTGGGCTGATGGTCTTGGGGTCAGAGCAAGCCAGTAAGCAGCTCCCCTTCATGACCCCTGCCTCCAGGATCCTGCCCTATCTGAGTGCTTGCTTGTTGGTCATAATGTTTCGTCATAGCAATAGAAATCCTAAGACAGCTGGGATATAAATTTTGTTTTCTTTGCGAGGGCAGGTAGAGAAATCAAAATCAAAGGTCATTTATTTCTTTTCATACTCATTCCAGGGATTTTTTTAAAGAAGCATTGCTATAGACTTTTTGTATTTCTTTAAAAAAAAAAAAACTTGTGGGAATGCAAACTTGTGCAACCACTTTGGAAATCAGTGTGGCGGTTTCTCAGGAAACTGGGAATCAACCTACCTCAGGATCCAGCAATACCACTCTTGGGAATATACCCAAGAGAAGTCCAATCATACTACAAAAGCATTTGTGCAACTATGTTCATAGCAGCATTGTTTGTAATAGCCAGAACCTGGAAACAACCT
>PVIU01023007.1:0-28263 GCA_004026605.1 Ondatra zibethicus | reverse complement strand
GATTTCTGGGATTTTGAGGCCAGTCTGGGGTATATAGTGACACCCAGTCTCAAAAAATGACAACCCGACCATCATACCATCAGTAAAAGAGAGCTAGCTAGGTTGTGGTACAGCCACTAGTCAACATACAAAATGAGAGATTTATAAAAAGCATGTAAAAGATGCTCATTCAACATTAGTCACTGAGCAAAGCAATTCACTGAACATGCATAATGATTGTTTTTTCAGAAGCAATATGGTTATTATAGATAGGGATATGTACAAAATAAGCAGTGAAATAAAAACTGTGAGATTATAGGTAATTTCATACTCCTTTTCTTCCGAGTGGTTTTTTCAATCTTTATTAATGAATATTTTATCCAAAGATAAACATCAAGTATCTACTTTTTAACCTAATAAAATTTTAACCATCTTAGCTGAAGAACCATCTTTTATGACCTCTTAGAACATCTTAGCACCTCAGACGCTATTGTTATTTAAATAAAAATGAGGTTATCTTTTTTATTTTATTAATATTTATTGAGCTCTACATTTTTCTCTACTCCCCTCCCTGATTCGCCCCTGCCCCCTTCAATCATCCCTCAAGGTCCCCATGCTCCCAATTTACTCAGGAAATCTTGTCGTTTTCTACTTTCTACTTCCCAAGTAGATTATATCTATGTAATTCTCTCTTAGTGTCTGCATTGTTGTCTAAGTTCTCTGGGATTGTGGTTTGTAGGCTGGCTTTCTTTGTTTTATGTTTAAAAACCACCTATGAGTGAGTACATGTGATAATTGTCTTTCTGTGTCTGGTTTAGCTCACTCAAAGTAATGTTTTCTAGCTCCATCCATTTTCCTGCAAAATTCAAGATGTCGTTATTTTTTTCTGCTGTGTAGTACTCCATTGTGTAAATGTACCACATTTTTCTTATCCATTCTTTGATCAATGGGCATTTAGGTTGTTTCCAGGATCTGGCTATAACAAACAAAGCTGCTATGAACATAGTTGAGCACATGTCTTTCTCGCACGATTGAGCATCCTTTGGATATATACCCCAAATTGGTATTACTGGGTCTTGAGGAAGGTTGTGTCCTAATTTTCTGAGAAATCACCACACTGACATCCAAAGGGGCTGTACCAGTTTGCATTCCCACCAGCAATGCAGAAGTGTTCCCTTTTCTCCACATCCTCTCCAGCATAAGTTTTCATCAGTGTTTCTTATCTTGGCCATTCTTACAGGTGTAAGATGGAATCTCAGAGTTGTTTTGATTTGTATTTCTCTGATTACTAAGGATGTTAAAAATTTCCTTAAGTGTTTTTCAGCCATTTTAGATTCCTCTGTTGAGAGTTCTCTGTTTAGGTCTGTACTCCATTTTTTTTTATTGGATTATGTGATCTTTTGGTATCCAATTTCTTGAGTTCTTTGTATATTTTGGAGATCAGACCTCTGTCTGATGTGGGGTTAGTGTAGATATTTTCCCATTCTGTAGGCTGTTGTTTTGTCTTGTTGACAGATTTTCATATGTTGAACCATCCCTGCATCTGTGGGATGAAATCGACTTGGTCATGGTGGATGATGGTTCTGATGTGTTCTTGGATTCAATTTGCTAGTATTTTATTTAGTATTTTTGCATCAATGTTCATGAGTGATATTGGTCTGTAATTGTCTTTCTGTGGTTTGGGTATCAGGGTAATTGTAGCCTCATAAAAAGAGTTTTGCAATGTTCCCTCTGTTTCTATTGTATGGAATAATTTAAGGAGTATTGATGTTAGTTCGTCTTTGAAAGTCTTGTAGAATTCTGAGCCTAAACCATCTGGTCCTGGGCTTTTTTTTGTTTGGGAGACTTTTTGATGACTGTTTCTATTTCTTCAGCAGTTATGGTTCTGTTTAATTTGCTTATCTGGTCTTGATTAAATTTTGGTAAGTGATATTTATCCCAAAAGTTGTCCATTTCCTTTAAGATTTCCAATTTTGTGGAGTATAGGTTTTCGAAATATGACCTGATGATTCTCTGTATTTCCTCCATGTCTATTGTTATGTCCCCCTTTTCATTTCTGATTTTGTTAATTTGGATATTCTCTCTCTGCCTTTTGGTTAGTTTGGATAAAGGTTTGTCTATTTTGTTGATTTTCTTGAAGAACCAACTCTTTGTCTGATTGATTCTTTGTATTGTTTTCTTTGTTTCTATTTTGTTGATTTCAGCTCTCAATTTGATTATTTCCTTTCGTCTAGTTCTCTAAGGTGAGTTTACTTCTTTTTGTTCTAAAGTTTTCAAATGTTCTGTTAATTCACTAGTGTGGGATTTTTCCAGCTTCTTTATGTAGGCATTTAGTGCTATGAACTTGACTTTCATTGTATCCCATAAATTTGGGTATGTTGTATGGTCATTTTCAATGAATTTTAGGAAGTCTTTAATATCCCCCTTTATTTATTCCTTGACCCATTGATGATTCAGGTGAGCATTGTTTAATTTCCATGTGTTTGTTGGTTTTCTGGAATTAGTATTGCTGTTGACTTCTATTTTTAAAGCATGGTGATCTGATAAGGTACATTGAGTTGTTCCAATTTTTTTGTATTTGTTGAGGTTTGTTTTGTTACTGATTATGTGGTCAGTTTTTGAGAAGGTTCCATGAGGTGCTGAGAAGAAGGAATATTCTTTTCTGTTTGGATGGAATATTCTATAGATGTCTGTCAAGTCCATTTGAGTCATAACATCTGTTAGTTCTCTTATTTCTCTGTTCATTTTTTGTCTGATTGACCTGTCCAGTGGTGATAGGGGAGTGTTGAAGTCTCCCACTATTAGTGTGTGGGTTTTAATATATGTTTAAGCTTCAGAAGTGTTTCTTTGACATATGAATGTGCCCTTGTATTTGGGGCATATATGTTCAGTATTGAAATTTCCTCTTGATGGATTTTTCCTGTGACTAATATTAAATGTCCTTCTTTGTCACTTTTGACTGATTTTAGCTTGAAGGCTATCCTAATATCTAGATATTAGGATAGCTACACCCGCTTGTTTCTTAGGTCCATTTGATTGGTGTATTTTTTCCCAACCTTTTACTCTGAGATGATGTCTGTCTTTGAGGTTGAGATGTGTTTCTTCTATGCAGAAGAGGGATGGATTCTGTTTTCGTATCCAATCTGTTAGCCTGTGCCTTTTTAATAGGTAAGTTGAGTCCATTTACATTAAGGGATATTAATGACCAGTGGTTGCTATCTCCTGTTAATTTAGTTTTCATTGTTGGTGATGTAAATTTTTGCATTTTTTTTCTTCTTTGGGATTTGCTGCAATGATATCATCAATTATCTGTGTTTTTGTTGCTGTAGCCATCTTCCTTGGGTTGGAGTTTTCCTTCTAGTATTTTGTGTAGGGCTGGGTTTGTGGCTAGGTATTGGTGAAATCTAGATTTGTCACGGAATATCTTGTTTTGTCCTTCTATGGTGATCAACAGTTTTGCTGGGTATAGTAGTCTGGGCTGGCATCCGTGGTCTCTTAATGTCTGCATAATGCTTGACCATGACCTTCTGGCTTTTGTTGTCTCCACTGAGAAGTTAGATGTAATTCTGACAGGTCTACCTTTATATGTTACTTGGCCTTTTTCCTTTGAAGCTCTTAATATTCTTTCTTTACTCTGTATGTTTAGTGTTTTGATTATTATGTGGTGAGAGGACTTTTTTTGGATCTAGTCTATTTGGTGTTCAGTAAGCTTCTTGTATCTTCATAGGCCTATCTTTCTTTAGGTAGGGAAAGTTTTCTTCTATGATTTTGTTAAATAAATTTTCTGTGCCTTTGAGTTGAACAACTTCTTCTTCTTTACCTATTATTCTAAGATTTGGCCTTTTTATGGTGTCCCATATTTCATGGAAAATTTCGGTTAAGCCTTTGTTAGATTTAATGTTTTCTTTAACTGATGAGTCTATTTCCTCTACTGTATCTTCAGCGCTTGAGATTCTCTCTTCCATTTCTTGTATTCTGTTGTTCATGCTTGCATTTGTGGTTCCTGATCTTTTTCTCATGATTTCTGTTTCTATAATTCCTTCGGCTTTTGTTTTCTTTATTGTTTTTATCTCAGTTTTTAAGTCCTGAATAGTTTCTTTTATATGTTTGAGTTCATTTTCTTGGTTTTCTTTAAGTGATTTGCTGATATCTTCCAATTTTTTGTTTGTCTTTTCCTCCATTTCTTTATGGGAATTTCTCATTTCATCTTTAAGAATTTGAAACACTCTCTTGAGGTTATTCTTTAGATCATTTTCTTCTGGTTCATCCATATTTGGGTGTTCAGGTCTTGCTTTTGTAGGGTCTTTAGGTTTTACTGGTATTGTGTTGGTCTTTGTGGTACAGCATGTGATCTTACCTTTTCTACTCATATTTTCCTCTAATAGGTGTGGTCATGGTTGTCTGAGATTCTGTTGAATAGTCTTCTAGGTGCCAGTGAATCCAAAGCTCAGATGGTTGTTCCTCATGGTGCAGTCAGTGTCACAGTTCTAGTTACCCCGTTGGTTATTCCTGTTCCTGGAGGTAGCTCAATGCTCCTGTGCTTTGGTCTGCTCCCTTGGAGTTTGCTGTCTCAGGCTTACTTTGGCCTGGCTGCTGGCTTTGATCTGTCTCTGTAAATCTTGGTCTGGATTTCCTCCTGCAGACGTCCCTGGCTTGGAGTTGGACCTATTGTGGTAGAGATTGCTGACTCTGGATCTGGTCGCTGGCTCAATCCTGATCTGCCCGTGTCCCGAGACTGGGTTTGCTCCTGGCTTCTGCTCCTGGTGGAGCTTGCTCTCTCTGTGTCTTAGGTAACTGGTTCAGTCCTACTCCTGAGTCAGGTCATTGGCTCAATCCTGATCTACCAATGTCCCAGGACTGGGTTGGCTCTCAAGGCTGGATTTGTTCCTGGCCTCTGCTCCTAGTGGAGCTTGTTTCCTCTGGCCCTCTCTGTTCTAGGAGTCTCATTCAGTTACACTCCTGTGGAATTTGTTGCCCAAGGTGGAGTTCCTTGCCTCAGGGCAATTTTGGTTTAGGTTTCCAGCTTTGACCTGTATCTGTAAATCCTGGTATGGATTCTGTCCTGCAGAAGTCCCTGGGTTGGACTTGGACCTGGAAAAGTTTCTGGTTCTGGTCTACTGCCTGGGAGGTTCCAGGCTCCTCCGGTGCGCCCAAACCCGCAGAGGATCTGCTTACTTCCTCAGAGGTCTCAGACTCGAGCTGGGACCCGTAGGGGTTCCAGATTCCAGACCAATGCCTGAACCCACAGAGGAACTGGTTCAGGCCTACTCTCTCTGAGGTCCCAGACTCGTGCCTAGCCCTGCCAAGATCTCTGGTTCCTTGAGGTTATCTTTTATACAGTAACATCACTTTCCCAAATGGAAGTCTGTAGAATATGGTTTATGTAAGTTGGTTTGGGTAATTGAATACTTATTATAATGACATGAATAAAAACCAATTAATTTTTGGCCCAGCTGACAGTCATTGAAAATTATTGCTATCTGCTATTTTGATGTCCGTTTAAACATTTTTCCTTGGAACTTGAAATTAACATGTTTAAAAATAAAAACTTTAAAGACACACGTAGTGATCTAGCTTGCTGAGATTTCACATCAGTGCAGTGCTCAAACTGCCCAAGGCAACTGAGCATTTGATATGTACTAAGTATAAGTGCAAAGCATAGTTTCTTCCAAGGAGTGAGAAAAACAAAGAATGCAAAATATCCCAATGCTAGTCACATTGTCTATATGAAATGACAATATTTTACATTGTTGGATTAAAGGAAGTTGTTTTTATTTAAATTTACATATAGGTTTGCTGTTTGGGATTGAACTCTGAGTGCTGCACATGCTGAACACACAGTCAACCACTGAGCTATATCCTCAGCACCACCACTCCTACAGCTTCCATAATTTGTTTATTAGACAGTGATAGGTTGGGAATAGAAAACAGGCTTTTGCAGGACCAGTTGCTGAGCCCAGGACCTTTATGATTCTCAGTGTGGCATCTGGACCAGAAGCATCACCATCACATATCACCTCCTTAGATATCCAAACCCAGACAAACAGGCTTCATCTGTCAGTAATTTTACAAGTATGCAAAAGGCTGAACAGGAAAACCCCTCAGTAATTTTAAAATAATGC
This sequence comes from Ondatra zibethicus, assembly GCA_004026605.1. Lineage (NCBI taxonomy): Eukaryota > Metazoa > Chordata > Mammalia > Rodentia > Cricetidae > Ondatra > Ondatra zibethicus. The sequence continues at coordinate 22,162 of PVIU01023007.1, read as the reverse complement.
TTCAGGCTAATGTATTAACTGATAATATTTAAATGTATGGTTATGCATATGCTATTATCAGTCACTGCCCCAGCTTTCCAAAGTATGAACTTGGGTCCACACCTGCACAGAATAAAGTAAAGTTTCTCCTGTCACTCCCAGTGCATGCTTGATTCTTTTCTTTCTTTCTTTCTTTCTTTCTTTCTTTCTTTCTTTCTTTCTTTCTTTCTTTCTTTCTTTCTTTCTTTCGTTGGAATTTCAACAATACCTTCTTTTTTCACATCATGTACTTGTGTATTTATGTAACATAGGATCCATAAATGAGAGGAGGTGTGATGTTTGTCTTTTTTATTCTGGATAATGTTGTTTAATGTGATGATCTTTAATTATATCCATTTTCTAGCAGACAACACAATTTTATTCTATATGCTTCACTTCATACACATACAACATTTTCTTAATTCACACATCTGTTGATGGACAACTCGACTGAGTTCATATCTTTGCTGTTGTAAAGAGTAAAGGTATGTTGACCTCAAATCTTTTTGTAGTGTAACCAGGAGTGATAAGATCTGTGTCACTTGGTTCTTCAATTTTTAGCTTTAAAAACAAATTCTAGGGGATGGAGAAGGCTCATTAATTAAGAGCACTGGATACTCTTCCATGGGACCTGGGTTCAATTCCCAGCACCCACATGGCAGTTAACAACTGTCTGTAACTCCAGTTTCAGAGGATCAGACACCCTTACACAGACATATATGCAGGAGAAAAACACCAAAGCACAAGAAATATATATATATATTTTAAAAAATCGTTCTCATTTCCATAGTTGTTAAAGAATTTAACATTTTCCCAACACTAAATAAGGGTCCATCTTCCTTATGACAGCTAATTTGTCCAGAATGAACTGGAATCCCATTGTAGTTTTAATTTGAATTTTTTTGATGACTAAGTGTCCAATCCATGTATGGCTCCAGGGACTAACCTGACTAGGGGCAGTGAGAGAATGAAGAAAAGACACACAGAAAGGCTGGCAAGAGGTAGACTGGACTCTCTGATGGTGAGATTTCAGCACCCCAGAAGATCAACCTGTTCATTATGTACAGTTGAACAGAAAGATGGGGTAACTGCATATAGCTGAAAAAGGAGGTGTGGTTATTACACACAGACAAACAGGAGTCAGGGTTTATGGTATACAACTGAATCATGGAGAGAGGGTTAGCTTATATTGGTAGCTTATGTTCCTCTATAGGGAAGCAGTTTTGAGGCAGTAATTATCCTAGTGCAGGAAAAAAAGCTATGGTGAAATTTTCAGCATACTATGTTAATATCATGACAGTGATGACGAAAGGTTTTGCTATGATGTGGTTGGTCATGCCCATGTCAACAACATGCATTCACTCAGGACTTCTGACTTTCAGAACTTCCTCCACTCCCCAGAGCTAAGGATGCTGGACTTTCCTTTTTCTGTTTTTTTTAGCCACATGTACTTCATCTTTTAAGAACTGCCTGTTTACTTCATTAAACCATTTATTGATTGGGTTGCTTGCTATTCTGACATTTAGATTTTTGAGTTGTGTATTCTAAATATTAATGCTGCTGGATGTTTAGCTATCATTTTGTTTCTTTCATTCTGTAAGCTGTCTCTTAGTCAATTGTTTCCTTTGTTGTGCAGAAGCTTGTGAATTTCATACAGCTTTTAAATTCTATTATTTCCCAAGCTATTAGAGCACTTTCAGAAAGTTATTCCCAATGTATATCTTCAATTGTCGTCCTTATACTTTCCTTTAACAGTTTTGAACTTTCTCTTCTTATGTTGGGTTGCATGGTCCATTCTGAATGTATTTGAATATGAAGTGAGAGATCAAGACTAAGTTTTTCTTCTTTGTGTAGTATAAGACCTAATTGCTATTCCCTCTATCTGAAACCTCAGCCTCTTTGAATTACAATTTTCTTGACTATTCTGTTGTACCTTCAAACAATGTATATTAAATTATATAATACGTTGAGTGCAGAAAAGTCTAAGCTCTGATTTGGTCTAAATATTGTAACATTGAACTCAAAATTAGTAGTATGTTTGGGCTTGAATGATTGTTACAAGAAATGATTGGTTTGCCATATTTGGATTTTTTGTTTTAACTCCTTTTTCTGCATCTTTTTGTAAGATCTTCCCTCCAAAAGTAAATCAAGATCCTTATGGCATCTTCAAGAAACTCAAAAATAAGTAGCATAGGATAAATCATCACAGCATAGCTGAGAACTTTTAATCTCCAATTTATACTTCTCAGATAACTTATAAAGAGAATGAGTGATACTTTGGGGATGTTTGGTCTTTGGATTCTTTTCTAACTTAGTGACACATGGTAATGGAAGAAAATCCACAATGGTAGGTGATTTTTTTAATGTCATTTTGTGAATGAAAAAGTTTGAAGTAAATTGCTTTGATTGTAACTCTTTTGAAGCCAGTTAACCTAGATGGCCTTAGTTAAAGAAGACTGGACAAAATATATCTTATCAGTGAAGAATTATTGGGAACTTGGTGTTATGAAATGGGAGAACCAGCATAAGAAAATATGTTGGCTGTAAATTGTATTAATAGTAATTACGTAACTGTTGAACCTTCCCAATAGACTGGGGGTAGCTACAAAACACGTAAACAAGGAAAGAAGACTTTTTAAAATTTAGAATGAAATCCCAGTGACTGACAGTAAGAATTCGATTAATGATTAAATCAGAAAGAGATAGTCTGTGATACATGCTATTTCTCTGGGTCTGCTGATTTTCTTTCTACTCCTACTCTCAAATCACTGAAAACAAATAGCACATCAAATATAGTATTGAATTTGGGAAGGAGCAGGAAATAAATCAAGAAAAATCAATGTACTAATCAAATGTAAATCTATTTGTTTTGCAAACTTTTATTGAGTTACCACTCTAACAGGTATTTAGTTAAGCCAGGTGTTCAGTGTGAGAATGAGTTCTATTCCTTGGCTTTCTGAACTCATGCATGAGTGAGGTATTCAGTGCTGACAGCAATATGATGTGATGGGAAGTTTTAAAAATTAGCTATTGGGGTGGCCAAAAAGGGGTTATGCAATAACTTTAGACAGCTCTTGAAGACTTAACAGAAGGGAAAATCCTTGAGCTAAAAAATGAAGCATGTGTAAAACTTAGAGAAGACATTTGATAGAAAATGGAGCATCATATGTAACTATACCTATGGAAAAATTTACATCATTATCAGAACCCTATTACTGCTTTTCCATAGCTGGTACATGGGACTTGGGGCAATGAGCAGTGCAGGTTTCTATTATTTCATGGCAGAACCAAACAATGCAGTTGTTTAAAAGACACACATTTGTCATGTCACAATCTCTACAGAAGGGCGGGAATCTGGGTGTGACCCAACTAAACTTTCTTTTTATGATTTTACAAAGCTAGAATAAAGTTGTAGGCTGGGATGGATTTTCCCTATCACTTTAGAATTCATGGTAGTTTAATCTTTTGGAACCAGCAATTACAAGCATCAAGTTATTCAAATCTCTCACTTTAGGGAAGGCTGAATTACTCACTTAAAGGATTTACTAATCAAGTTAGACCCATCTACAGTAATAACACTTTTAAGTTAAGGTTAGAACCCTATTAGTAACTGCAACATTCTTTACATTTTTCATATAAGGTAACATAGTTGTAGAAATGTTCTTTCATCACCTTTAGTTTATTTTATTTGTGAAGTTTCTACTAACATGCCAAGGTGTGGGGATCAAAGAGGGAAGATTTGTATGTATACAATTATAAGTATATGACTTAGGGAATCGTTGTAGGATTTTGCTTCCACAGGTAGTAGAAAGAAGATCTAACAGACCAGAGGCAATATGTTCTCTTGTCCCTCATTAAATAGATTCAGTGAATTTTTTAAGAGATAGAAAACACATGAAGTTAGGAGGGAAATGTGGTGGGTTATGAGGAGGAGATGGAAGGGAAGTAATGGAGGGGAATTAAACAAAACGTGTAAATGTGTAAAATTATCAAGAACTAATTTTTAACTTTTAAGTTTTAGCTTATCCTTTGATAATTTCATTCTTACAAGTATGGAATGCATTTTCTTTGGGGAAGCTGTTGGATTCCTTTCAATGAGGAAATAATGTCACCTTTGCATACAGGAAGAGGAAACTGAATGCAGAATGACTTCTCATCTTTCTCTTGGTTGATAGCTGCTAAGGCACCTTCTACATTGTCAGTTCCAAACTCTTTAAGTTCTTTCTGTCTTACAGTGATACTCCTGGAAAACAAAGACTAAAACTTATGTTTTCTATTTTATTAGGTGAATAATCTGAAGATAAATCCACAGATAGGTGCAGGATTAGGACAAATCCAAGGATAGGTATCACTTTCTTATGATATCCTTCTGTCCAGAATTTTAGTCCCTCTGAGTTATGGTTTCTTTGGTGGCCCTGTGATACTTTGAAGTAATGTATTTTAAAAATTGTGTGCTGCTTTTTGTAAGCCCACAGTCTGATGAAAGCTGCTTTGTCACAGCTAGAAGAGGCAATCTCGTAATTTTGAAAGTTTGCCAAGTCAGTGAACCAACAGTTTTAAGACAGTGTCTTAGCTCTTCTCTTGTTTTGACTTATGTTCCAAGGGTGATGACATTTTGCTTTAGTAGACCCATTCCTGTCCTCATGGAGCGGTATTGATCAGTCACTCATCTCTGAAAAAAATCTAGTAGACCATTTTACCACTTCCCAAAGGAAGGAGAATTATTTCAGTTGTAGAAACATGGAATGAAAGTGTTCTGACATGTTTATAGGAGAACGCTGTATATAGCCTATTGCAATACCAGACCAAACAACAGATCATAGAATACAGGATTCTGATGAGTGTAAGCTTTTCATCAGCAGTATGTATGTCAGAATCAGTCCATTTCCTCCCATTGGGGTAGCTGTAGATTCTGAGAGTAGCCCCAGGGGCATTCAGTTTTGACCTTGCCCTCCAACATTATTGCTAAAACGAAGCAAATCAAAGTCTAGATACTATTTTGGCACACCATTGGAAAGTGTGAGATAGCCAATATAAGAAACTTGGTCTGTAATTATTCACCTGATCTTGGGGTCTCCGTGAACACTTTAAAAAATAAACGTTCATGGGGTGAGATGGTTCAGAGGGTACAGGTGGCTGCTGTCAATCCTGAAGACTTGAGTTCTTGTGCACTCACATGGTGAAGGGAGAAAACTGACTCCCACAAGCTGTCCTATGACTTCCACACATATAGTGTAAGATACATTAAATAAATTAATGAATAGAAAAATATGAACAATGTTCAATGAGATTTTTAGAATAATTTGAACTTTCATTCTTTTTTAAAATCCATTCTCTGTTCTATGTATAGCAATACAATGTACATATTAAATAGCACTCAAATAGAATGGTTTGACACAGTTTTAAACAGAAGAAAAAAGGAAATTTGTCTCTTATATCTAATTCCTGTTGCACTAATAGTAAATGGAATAAAAGGAGAGTCCTACTTTCAAAATGCTGTCTCAAAAAAATTAAAACATACTCGATTCTTTTGAAATGAAAAAAAAATGGTTCTTCCTACTTCAACACATAGAAAGATGAACTCATGTATCCACCATCGGGGCAAAAACAACCAAACAAACAAAAACTTAGGTACTGTCTTTTGGAGGACATATTGTATAATTATATTTCAAAGCTTTGTTAGTTATGAAAGAGTCTCCCTGGATTATAATGTTGGATACTCTTGTGCATGGATATAAGAATAATATTTTTACTAATATGCCTATATTTGTTAAAGTTTATAAATAAAACAGTATAAGATAATGCTAAGTATAATACTACTAGTTTGTCTTCTGAAGTTATATTAAGAACGTAGGTCTTAAAAGATGTAACTGAAGGGATGCACAAAATAACATTTTGCAAATCTGCATTATTGGACTTATGCTTTTTTATATTACAGTTGCAAATGCTCACTTAACACTATGTAAAATAATAGTAAAAATATTGTATTATTTTAAACATAACAAAACCATGAAACACTATAGAGATTGAAGGGATTTTTTGCCTTAAATTGGTTTTTTTTTTTGTTTTTTTTGAGACAGGGTTTCTCTGTGGCTTTGGAGACTGTCCTGGAACTAGCTCTTGTAGACCAGGCTGGCCTCGAACTCACAGAAATCCGCCTGCCTCTGCCTCCCGAGTGCTGGGATTAAAGGCGTGCGCCACCACCGCCCTTTGCCTTAAATTGAAAAATAAATTTAATACAAATATTTGATAAAATCGAACCTGTCATTCCTTCCTCTGCTATTCCCTCATTATTTCATGATGCTTTTCTTGTTGTCTTTCACACACTAATTTTAAAGGCATGAAATTTTGTATAGGCACTGTAGTAATGTTCAGAAAGTAAATCTTTCATTTATCCTGAGTCAGTTGCCAAGTTCAAGCTCACTTGATGACTCCTCCAGTAATAGAACACCTTGTAAACTGCCTAACATCAATTAACCCAATGGTCACCTGTGGGAGGGCATTCAGCAAGAAACCTTACAGGGTAAAGTACTTAGATAGTAAGTGATCTTTACCAAATATATGAAGAATACTTGAGTATTTTGGCTGGGCGTCTTCTCAAAAGCCAGACTTGGGGAGAAGAGCATGATACATATCTTTAAAGAATTTAGGAGTTGTGATGTTGAAGAGAAAATAAATTCAAAGTGAAGTGGATTTGGCATAAGCTCTTGACACTGAAAGGAGTCCAACTACACATTTGGGCAAGTTTAATAGTCAGTGAAAAGGATTCCTCAAATCTCTGAATGTTGTGTAACTTTTCAGTTAATTTAACTAAACAATACATTTTGATGTAATGAACAACTTGAGACCTAGTTATTGAATATTAATTAAAACACATCTGGATAATACTAACAGAAAATAATAGTTAGCTTAGAATTGTTTACTATGTGGAAACAGTCTCCAAAAATGGAGACAGTGTTGATTTCAGGAGAAAGTTACTTTAGTCATTTGCGTGTGTGTGTGTGTGTGTGTGTGTGTGTGTGTGTGTGTGTGTGTGTGTTTATACATGTATACATTCCCAGCCTGAAATTTTATGTTTGCTGGTTTGTTTATTTATTGTAATACTCTGTAATCCAGGATGTTCTTGAACTCACAGAAATCCCGTTGCTTCATGCTTCTGAGTGCTGGATTAACCGATTTGAATCCCTATGCTAAGAAAAAAGTCATTTTTAATTTGAAGTGAAATAAAAAATCCTGTTCAGATAAAATATTGAACCAGACCTATAGTGAAAGACATGAAATAAAGTTCTTGAAACAGAAGACAATGATGCTTACAATATCTATGAAAGAAAGTTTATTTAAAAAGTGTTATAAAGACAAAAGGAAAGTAAGAATAAATGGTTCAAGTGTTTGAGATATTTATAATATCTGAGAAGCAGTACAATAAGTACTAACATATAGTAGAATCTCAAAGCCAAGAGTGTATGCTCTAGGTTATTCACCGAAAAACACTAATTTATGTGTACTAACATAAGAGTTGAAAAAAAGATGAGTTGAAGGTCAAGGACTGAAAACACTTATGACAAATAATTGGTGGCTCTAAACCCAAACATATCAGTAATTACAGTGTGGAGAGTGAGCTTGGTACTACTATTTGATGCAATACTAATAACTATGAAAAAAACTTTTTAAATTGCTTTTAAAATTGCATTTAATTTCTATTTTATTCAAATTGTTTTGGCATATATCCATGTACACACTGATGTATTTCATAAAGGCATTCTTTTAAGTATATCATACACTTTGTGAAATTAGATATTTAAAAAACCCACATACTCTTTGAAAAAAACACAGCCTAAATAGGAAGAGATGTAAAATTTGAAAGTAAAACTCTGAAATTATGTTATTCCATTAGCAACTGAAAAAAAAAGCTGATATTTGTATCAATGTCAGATGAAACCAGCTCTCAGGTTTTTACATGATAATGATTAAAAGAGGTCAACTTAGGAGAAAAACATAGACATACAAAAAGAAAAAGCATTCCTTTTTAATAACTTAAAAGATAGAGAAATAAGTACTAATTGACATGTAGTAAATTATATTCACAAGAAGAATCCAGAAATACACAACTGAAAATATGGAAAGTTTTAAGAGTGATAGGGTCATTCTCTAGAGGTAGTTGGATCAGGGAGAATGAAACCAATCAATGAGGCAGACTAAAGTCCTGCAATAGCCAACTTATTTAGACAGTTTTTACTCTGAGGGTTAAGAAAGGTCACCTGAGTAAAGTTTTCATGAACTAGAAACAATCACAATAACAAGCCACATGTGACAAAAATCATTGTTCCATAGAGGCATATTAAGGATAGTTTAAACCCTTAGTTGATTAGCAGCAGCAAGCAATAACGAATAATCTGAGGTAAATTCATTCCCAGTTGCTACACCTGTGAGGAGCCCGAAATCACATTCCAAGAACAATTCTGTCTTTGAAGAAACAGAGGCCACAAGTCTTGTTTTCTTGGAGCGTTCTCACAAGCCCTTGGAGTTCTCTGTACACGACTCTATTCTTGGATCATGTTAAGACATGATAGCACCAAGTACTGGTAAAAATGTTGAATAGCTGCAGCTCTTGTATAGTTTTAATGTGAGTGAAAACTGATGCAACTATTTGGGGGGGAAAATCTCAGAAGTTTTGAGTCAGCTATGTCTCATGGCTGAGCAGCTTTCTTCCTAACCAAGAGCAATAAGACTGTATATGCATTATATTTCAGAAACTAACATGTCCATAGCAGCTTTATCCATAGTAGTCAAAACTTATTTTCACAAATAATGGAAGATAAAGCACTGTATGTTATTCTAATGTAATAGTGCATAGCAGCACAAAAAGAGCAACGTTCTATATAACAACAATGATGACTTTTGCTGGTCATATAGAGAACAAAATGAAGGACAGACAGAGGGATTTCAAAACCTTTTAACTAGACCAACTTAATACTTGAGGGTAGAAAGCAAGATAGTGGCTCACTTAGAGGATATTCACTAGGAAGGGGTACAAGGAAGCACTTTAGAATGCTAATTGTATTCTATATTGTTTTCTTCTGTGTTGTATTTGTATGTACTAATATGTGTTGCTCTCTATAAATTCTTTGAGCATTTCATACAATGTGTTTTGATGCTATTCAACTCAATTCCCTTCCCCCAACTCTTTGCAAATCCATCCCTTCCCCATCCACCCAATGTAGGAGGAGGGCCTGATGGTTGGTTTCTGGCTGCGCAGCTAACTTAAACCCGAAATGACCACACAGAAACTGTATTATTTAAATCACTGCTTGGCCCATTAGCTCTAACTTCTTCTTGGCTAACTCTTACATATTAATTTAATGCATCTCCATTAATCTGCCTATTACCACAAGGTCGTGGCCTACCAGCAAAGTTTCAGCATGTCTCTGGCAGCGGATCCATGGCATCTCTCTCTGCCTCTTCTTCCCAGCATTCCGTTTAGTTTTCCCTGCCTAGCTCTGTTCCCCTATAGCTCTGCTATAGGCCCAAAGCAGTTCCTTTATTAACCAATGAAAGCAAAACATAGACAGAAGGACCTCCCAAACCAACACAACTTTCGTTCTTTCTTCCCCAGCAAGATCAATATGTACTGCCCAAATGTTTTTGGATTTGAGCCTTTAACTGGAGTGTGCTTTACTGCATAGGGGTTATACACTCTTAGAGAATGCTGAGTCTCCCTTTCCCATCAGCTAACATTTGCCATGACTAGTTTCATGACTAGGGGTGGGATTGTATGTTTAATTGCCTGGGATTTTGTCTGGCTTGAGATTGTTATCTGGTTCTCTTTTTGCTATCCATGTATCCAAATATTAATCTATCATTTGTTTAGCTGTTACTCATAGAGCTGTATATTTGAGATGTGCCTATGTATATGTGTATATGTGTCAAATGAACGTTAACTACAAAACAATTCCACCACTATTAATAGAAAGGAGGAATATAAGTACAGACAAAAGAATGTAAAGAGAAAAGAAAATGTCTGGATTTGTATAGTCACATTGCTAAGTAAGATGACATGGAAACAGAACAAAACACTGTTGGTTTTAAAAAGTCTGGTTACTTTCTGTACAGGACTGGACTTCACATTTTCAAGTTATGTGAAAGAATTGCCTATCTGCAATGTAGGAAATCAGGACGCCTCTGTTATTTGCTTTCAGAGGAACTCTTGCTGTCTTGTAAGATTGCTCAGAAGTAGCATTTCTCCTGCCTGATCTCTTTTCTCCATGTTGAGTCTCTAGTCTCCAGCTCTATGTTGGTAACCCAGCTCATCTAATTGAATCTTCTGAACTGTGGCATGATTTTAATCCTCCTTAAATCATGTGTAGAAGTTCTGTCAGTCTTTATATTGAATGTTCTGGAATTGTGTAAAAATTTGCAGTGCTTTTGAAGTCAAATCATGAAAATAAAAATGTGTCAACTTTGCTATGCTGGAATATTGAAATGTCAGTAAAAGAACAAGATTGACACCTTTTTTAAAATTGTAATACCTTCAGGGTCTAAAATGTTCTTTGTTAATGTTATTATGTGGGGAAAAGCCAGAATACCTGATGATGTGGAACACAAAAGAGCCCTGATAAAACTAATTAGCCATTTCCTAGTTTATTGAAAGAAGGGAAAATAAAATAGTCTGAAAAGCACCAACCCTAATCTTCAGTTGTCAGGGAAAGTGATGAATTTCTCATTAGATTTCTGATGTTGTGATATTAAAGAGGAAACTAATTCTTTGGAAAAGAAGATCCTTAGGGTAGATGTGGCCCTGATACACAGAAATAGAATTGGAAACACCCTACTGATTCTTGCCTTCAGTTCTGGATTTTTTGTATTGTTATTATTAAGAGAGCTCCCCCAAATTGACTTTTGTGTCTTTGGGAGATCTCTGCTTTAACAAGTCACTACCAAACAGGAATGGATTAATTTTACCTGCAGAAGATGCACACAAAATTGGTCCTCCCCTCAGGTCCCAAGTTTATAGTAGGTTTATCTCATTACCCACAAAAGAAATGCCTAAGTATCCTCCCTGTGAAATAGTCTAGCCCTATCTGGTGATAAGAAATTAAATACCACCATTTGATAACCCACTAAATCCAGTTAGTGCTGCCCAGATGTGCATAGATATGTAGCAATCCACTAGAGCATGGGAAACCTGCCAGTCGCTATATTCTCACCAAAGAATGATTTTCCCTCCTCCCACAGCTACCTACTGCCAAACAGTATGGGGTTGGGCCTGGAGATCATCTGCCCTATCTATGCTAAAATTTTTTAGGCTTGATATTGTATAGGTCAAGTTTAGGTAGCCACAGCTGGTGTGCATTCATGATGGCAATAGGCATACCATGTCCAGAAGACAGAATTTTATATACTCAGCCCCATCCTCCATCCCTTACATTATTTCTACCTCCTATTCCATGAGGGTCTCCAGCCTTGATGGGGCAGACAATATGATGTGCTTTTTAGCCCTAAGCACTGAATCTCTCATCCTCGGCATTGTGAACAGTTCTGCATCTCTCCATTGCTTTCTGCCCACTACAAAAAGAAGCTTTGCTGACCAGTGTTGAGAACAGCCTAGGTCTATGGGTATAAGCATAAATATTTAGAAGGCAATTTGATAATGTGTTCAGTTAGCAAAATAATAGTAGCAGTTTCTACCCTTGGGCCTATGACCTTCTCAACCATGAGATTTTGATCACAATTACAACTCCAAAAACAAAATTATCTTCTGTGGAGCAGACCTCAAATCCAACTAAAAGGCACTTAGTTATCCAATAACTGTTGTGCCACAATTTTACCAGTAGGTGCATATTGCCTGGTAGCCTGGTAGGTCAGTGTTGTAAAATGCAGAGTCTAAGACTGGGTCAGCCCACTGTTGTCCTTTCTCCTCCAGTGGCTTGCAGAATAATTTCTGACAGTGCTATTATAATGGGTACTTAGTTATCTGGCTTCTATTCTTATAGTTGTGATTTAAAAAACAAATGACCAAAACAACTTGGGGAGGAAATGGTTTATTTAATCTTACACTTGTAGTCCATCATCAAGGGAAGGCAGGACAGGAGCTCAAAAGGGGAGCCCGGGAGCAGGAACTGAAGCAAAGACCATGGAAGAATTCTGCTTACTAGCTTGATCCTCATGACTCATTCAGCCTACTTTCATATACAACTCCAAGACTACCTGCCAGGGACGGAACTGCTCTGCATCCGTGAGATGGGCCCAATTGCATCAATAATTAATCAAAAAATGCACTATAGACTTCCCTACAGGTTAATCTGATAGAGGCATTTTCTCAACTGAGATTCCTTTTCCTATCTGGATTCAGTTCCAGAACCAACATGACAGTTAACAACCTTCTGTAACTCCAATTCCAGAGGGTGAGTCACTGTCTTCTGGCCTCCTCAGGCACTTAAGGCACATGGTTCACTGACATACATGCAAGGAAACACTCACACACATAAGATAAGGTATCCTATTATTGTAGTTCAGAAATTAAAGTATGGTTGAATCCTTAACCACACTTACTATTTATTTTTCAACAATAGATATGAATTTGAAGATTTTTTTTAAAACCATATACATTGAGTTTGCATTCTTTATGAATCCCTTCTCCTCTTTTGACCTCCAAACTTTCCCAATAAAATCAAGAATGCTTCTTTGTTAATTTGAGTGCTCTGTCACTGAAACAGCTTTCGTTTTCTTTTTTATGCTCTATAGAACACTGTATGGTTTATCAACCAGGCTATAACTAGCCTGTCATTACCTTCTTAGGAAACATTACACTTGACTTTGTCACCATCCAAGGATATATTTGATAATTTAAACGCATCAATTCTCTAGTGCATGATGGAAACAGATAGCAGCTTGCCCACCACAAGACCAATCTCAGTTCTTCAGTTGTGGACAGGAACAATGACAACCAGTACCCAGGTCAACATTTGATTAGATTCTTTATGAATATTGAATATTAGTCTGGCATTTTCAAGTTCCTTGAAAATTTGCCTTCAAGTGTTTTGTCAGTCCTTGATTCTCTATCTTAATCCACATGGAGAAGATGTTGGGTATTTTGCTTAGTAACTCAGAGTCATATGGCCCAGGAGATTTGAAGAAACATTTTAGCTTTATTCCTCCATGGTGAGGGATCAATGTTACTTCTCTGTCAGTTTGAAGCTGTGCCACACTTAGAGAAATTAGATGTCCCAACAAGACTGTTTTCCCTCTCCTTTTCTGTAGTAGAATGATACTCCAGAGACTAAGCCAAGCTGATGTTTCTTGAAATAATTCCAAAGTTTCCTAACTCTCAGAACTCAAATACCCATGAAAATAACTACTGGCTAAAGATACACTTACATGGACTGGTAATTGGGAGCAATTTGAGGGAAAGAAACGGAGGCAGGTACTACATGATGTTACTCTGAAGAATAAGGAGAGCTTGCGTTGTGTGGATATTTAAAGGAAAGATGGAAAAACAGGTAGAGGTTTCTTTGCTTGCATTTGTGAGGTGGGCAAGTGGTCACAGTGGAGAGAGAAAGTGATTCACCAAGGCCTTGGCAGGATCAATGATTATTATGCAGACCAAATCTATTTATAGTAAATGATTTTTTAAAAAATGCAGTTAACTTGTATTCACTTGTGCTTCATCCCCCACCCCACCGCCAGGAAACATTGGCCTTTATCTAGAAAGACTGGGATAATTTGTAGTTGCAAGTTTACTTTTTTTAAAAAGTGAACCATGCTTTTAACACTTGGTTTGTGTGTAACATCAAGTTTAGGCTTTCAAAAATTAATGCGTCTTTTTTTCTATAACTCCTTATGCATGTTAAGGGGTTTTGTAATGTCAAAGATGGATTTAACATATGCAATATTAGCATACTCTATGTCATCCATGCTACTTTTCCTTATAATTATGATAGTATAAGCTCTACCAAGAAACAGAACTTTTTGCCATCATATCATGTGGGAGCACTTTTAACGGTGTCTATTCTTTTTTCGGATTTTTTTGGTTTTTTTCAAGACAGGGTTTCTCTGTGTATCTTTGGAGCGTGTCCTAAAACTCACTCTGTAGACTAGGATAGCCTTGAACTCAGAGATCCATCTGCCTCTGCCTCCCGAGTGCTGGGATTAAAGACATGCACCACTACCACCTGGCTAACAGTATCTATTCTATAATGCCAATATTAACTACTCAGTTGGGTAATTTTTTTTAACATTACTCCAGAGCGTGGCTTGCCAATATCAGCATGCATCCCCAGTTCCAAAATTCTAGCATCGTACCTCAAGTGTCTCTTGTGTAACCCACACTTTTCTATTACAGTGTTTATTACTGTCACTGCTTCATCAGTTTGTATTTATCTGACTCAACTCTGGGTATTTTTGCTCAATCTCTGGCAGGCTGTTAACCAGCATGTGTGTTTGGGGCAGCTATTCATTCATCCATTTTGACAACCACACCTGACATCTTCACTAATGCCTAGTAAAAATTTCAGGTTTCAGTTTCGTATGATGTTGCCATATTCTTTTATGCATAAAGCTTTTTTGCTGTGATGTATATTTCATGTAAATGTCACTTTTTCAAATGTTTCACAGATTCTATAGTGGAACCATATGCCTTGCAGAAATGATGTCCTTTTAGGTCTGCATCCAAACATAGCTTGTAAATGACAGCTCACAAATTCTAAGTCAGCTTGTAAGCTTTTACACTTTTTTCCTGAAATGTTTTCTTTGGGTCTGGTAAACTTCTTATCATGTTATTACTTACTAGCCATACCCCTGTGCTTTTTTTTTTGACATTAACTACAATAACCTTACCACCTTTTTATTGCCCTGTCAATTCATCACATTTTGCTGAGCTATTGCCTTAGGGAGTACTTCTCTCTCTCTCTCTCTCTCTCTTTCTCTTTCTCTCCCTCTCTCTTTCTCTTTCTCTCTCTCTCTCTCTCTCTCTCTCTTTGTGTGTGTGTGTGTGTGTGTGTGTGTGTTGAGTTTGGAGGTATCTCTGTCACAGAAATCCCTGTAAGTTAGACATCAGTTACATTAAGTTTTTAGAACACAGGACATAAAGAGAAGATGATATCATTAATTGTATGTAATTAAGGTCATATAGCCTACTCTGTTAAACTTGAAAGGTGTTTCTTCGTTGTTCATCTGTTGTCACTATCACTTTTAATAAGAGCATAGTATATGGCAGGGACTGATACCCAATACTCACTGCAGCCATTCTAAGTAGATTCTATTGTTGTCTGTATTTTACATAAGCAGAGATCATAACCAGGAGGGTAAAGGACTCAAGTGCACAGAATCATTAATTTGTAGAGAATACTAGAATCTGGCCAGTATGACATATTCATTCACGTTGCTAAACATTCTGACTGTGCTCTCTTCTTACAGTGAGCACATTCACTGTGCAATTGCAATGAACCAAGCACAGCACCACCATAATGTGCTCATTAATTCATCGGTCATTTTGTCACCATTTGGAGAATGATGCCATCCTTACTTTTCTTTTACAGATGATGAAGAAACCCAGACTTAGAGAAAATAGGCAATGCCTTCAATGTTATTCAGCTAATAAGTAGCAGAGAGAAAATTTTAGTTCATATCTTTAACAATTATGCCACATGAGCCAATAAAGGATTAAGGACTAGTCAGTAGAAAAACTGAAAAAAAAATTAATCTATGAGTTCCTACAGCCACGAGAAAGACCATGCATTCAGTTCTTCTCTATGTGGACTATATTAAGAGGAAGATCCCAGGATATATCATCAATTACAGTAATTTATGTGTATCTGTCTTTGTAATTAAGAAATGTGACAAGATCTCCTGAGTAAATTGGGAGCATGGGGACCATGGGAGAGGGTTGAAGGGGAGGGGAGAGGCAGGGAGGGAAGCAGAGAAAAATTTAGAGCTCAATAAGAATCAATAAAAAAGAATTGTGACAATTCTTAAAGAGTTAAGAAACAATGTTTTTCTTAATTAAGAAATTTTCTTCACCAAAGAATGTCACACTTTATTTTAGAAACAGGAAAAGTGGAATAGAACGTACCATGAAACCCCCAAAGAACAGTGGCTATCATCCAAGGGCAATAGCAACCTAGCAAAATGAAGTGTGAAGCATGGGCTTCTAATATTATAATCCCCCATTCTCCCTCATCTTTTTCTTCTCCCAAGTCAGTCAATGAATGATTAGAATCTGAATTTTCTGTTTTGTTGACAACAGGTTGTCATGTTGATTTTGTCTTCACAAAAAAATACAAAGAAACCACATTTTTGATCCAAGGAAGAAAGAATGATCATTTAAAATATGTGTTTTTGCTCAAGGAGAGCTGACCAGGCCATGCTGGATTTAGAATGGGAAAGATGATAGCCCTGATTTGTAGGGGAACACAAGGCATTTCTGGTGAGAAGTCCACTGAAAACAAAGGAAATAGTCAAAGGTAGATTTTTGTCTTCTTTAGAGATTTCATCATGGTTAACCTTTATTTTGGGCATTATTAATTTTTCCTTCTGGGAACAATCAAAGTATCTAAAAGAAATAAAAAGACTTTCATTTCTGTATTAGTATTTCGGTTAAGAAATTTCTGCTTCTTCACACACTGGAATTAGCAGGGATTTAGAATGTGCTGCCAGGCTTCTCTTGGAATCTTCTTCTCCTGGCAAATCCCTAGAAATGCTAACTTTTGAAAAATGGCATTTGGCTGGCAGCGCCTCACACAGCTACTCTTGAATTTCTACTAAAACACCTATGAAGACATATAAAAAGGATGAGAACACACAACAATGTTGATATTTCATGCTTTCAGTCAAATAATTTCCAGAATGAGGGAGAACTTTCAGTAAAATCAAAATGCATCTACATACTTCTGCTAAAAACCTGGTAAGTCAATACACCAAAAACATATGCAAGGTACATTTTGTAAATTCACTCTGCATCTGGGTTCAAAAACAAAAGATTCCACAACCAGACAAATATATAGTTGTTGTTTTATGACCTATCCCACAAACAGCAAAGCACAAAGTAGTTTTTTTATGGCTTGGAAGGTGATTTTTACATGGCTACAAGGCTAGACCATATCCATTAAAATATTCTCTTTATTTCTATGTGTACTTGGGACCTAGAACACTCAGAAACAATAAGAAGAGAAGGCAGAAGTACATAGGAGAATCTATATTCCAGGTATTCTAGCCTTTGTGTATTTTACTAGTTCACATTATCACCAAAGCAAGAATTGGCATCAGGAAATGATCTAATCTTAGTTCAAAAGGGGTATGTTAGATAAAATCAAGATAAGCATTGAGAACAGACCACAAAAGTTATATAGATCAAAGTATTATCTAGCTATACAGCTGAGAACAGCATTCTCTACTAGCCAGTTTGAGTTTAGCCTAGGGTGATTATTTTCTCTTTAACTGTTGACTAACATATGAGATCAAGACAGACCACAACACCTTTGAAAATAGGCAATGACAAGAGAAATAAAAATGCAACGTGATGCATATGGAAAAATAAGTCTTGTAAACAAGCTAAAGACAAACTCAGCACAAGGAAATATTCCTGGATGTAAGACTTTACAGGGATCAATAAAGAGAGATTTTGAAATCTTGGACTGTATTATAAGGTAACATAGCTTTTTATGAAGAATCAAGGTGTAAAATGGCAGGAGCTTATAACCTTCTGTGATGTCATGAACTGGTAAAAATTGATGAAAATTCTGGATCCTTTCCCTATATAAAAATTATAAATATACTCATTTTTGAGATTCAATTTCTGAAGTTTTACCTATTCTCTGAAGCTTGCCTATGAAGTGATTTAAAAAAAGATAAAGATGACAAGACAGTGGAATTAGACTCTTAAAAATGAAAGATCATCAAGATAGCAAAAGACTACCAAAACTAACAACCAAATATTTATAGTTTGAAGAGAGGCGACAGAAATCAGAACTGACAGTGGTGTAAGTCAAATTAGGGAGGGACTGGAGAGACAGCTCCGTGGTTTAGAGCAACAAATGCTCTAGCAGACTATCAACGTTTAATTCCCAGCTCCCACATAGCAGGTCACAACTATCTGTAGCTCCAGGAGATCTGACTCCCACTTCTGGTTTCTTCAGACACTGCATACACACAGTACACAGACAAAGGATTAGGAAAACATTTTAAAAAAATCAAATCAGTGAGAACTTATGTATATTAGATAGTCTTAAAACGTATTGAAAAGGGCAAAGATGGGACTCAAAAGGGAGACAATAAGCCTGAAGAGTGGAGAGCCACTCTAATAATTTAAATATTCCCAAGAAAGAAATAACTACTAAAGCAATAATTAGACACAGTTAAGGTTAATTTATGAGATGACTTAAGTGAGTCCATCGTAATCTGGAAGTTATTAGTGAATCAAGAGGATTGGAAGGTACATTTTCCAAGAGTTTCTTTTTAATTATGGGTGCCATTGAAAAGGCTATGTATACATGACATATTTACTTGACATATGAATAGTGTCATACAACATAGGTTCTAAATAATAAGTAAAAGCAGAAAATGATGTAATTCATTGATCTTATAGAAGCAGACAGTAGAATAATGGTAATGAAAGGCAAAGAAGAGTATCAGAGGAAGCAAAGATATTGGTGATTAGGCATAATCATAATCACCTCTTTTTAAATTGTTGTTGCTATTTTTGATGCTGGAATAAACACATTTGTTTAATCCTTTTTATAAGCCCCCACCATCAGTTTCTTTTTTCATAATAAAAGTCCAGTTAAACTGCTCTAACTTCCCTTGTCTTGCATATCAACTGCAGCATTTATCTCAAAAGGTATCCAATAATATTCCTTCTCTGACAATTGTTCACAGAATCCTTTACACTTTTTCCTGTTGCTTTTTCATCTTATTTCTTAAATAAAATGAATGTACATATGTGAAAGCAAAAGAAATTTTTATTTTAGAGTGTATAAAATTTGCAATCGTTTTGATTAGTAATAACACATAGTTTTGTGGCAGCCAAATAAAATGGAATAAAGCTTCATAAAATAAAATCTAAATGTTCTTCTGTAGAGAATGTGTGACTTCTAGCTGGAACTTTCCTTCAAACATGTGAAAATTAACATATCATCTGCTTTAAGCCATAAATACACTCTTTACTAATCATTTTCACTCAAAGCCTGTGCCATGCTTGCAAAGCCAAAATGTTTTTTCTTTTCATTTGTTCTGTTCTTTCTTAGGAGACCCAGAATGGAATGGATACTTTCCAAGACTGAAATGAAACATGATCTCACAGGATCTCAGTTCTTGGAAATTTTGTCAGTGTGTGTATAACTATTGTGACAGGGCAAGGATGTAGTCTAGTATGATCATAAAATTCTCAATTAGGCTATCCTTGGCTTTCTTTTCTCAGGGTTTTTCAACATTTCTGTGTATATCATGAAGTGAAACCTCAAGCTTCACTCTTACAAGGCGAACCTACTTCTGTTCTTCCACACTTGGATTATCTCAAACTCTGTAATCCCCCAGACAGTGCCCAGACATGCTTGTTAAAGCAGTTTGCACAGGGAGTGGAGTTAATCAGGTTGTTTTACATCCCTGGATATTATGCATTTTCTCCTCCTGTCCAGATGCACCATTAGTACGTTTTCTCCCATCCTCTTCTGCCTTTAACACCTCACTGTATCTTTTTCTTCTGTTTTATTTCTTGTCATGTTATCTCCCCATTCTTATTCAACAAGATAAAGCTAAATATCAGGCAGAAGGGTCCATGCAAGAAAAGCTTCAAACTGTGGGTTATGACCCATCAGTGGGTTGTAAAATCAATTCAGAAGGTTGAATCCAGCATTTCTAAAATGGCATAAAATGCAGTCTATCTCAGCACATCCCATATAGTAAGACAATTACATTTTCATGAAACAAATATAGAAGCATATGAGGTCCAATCTAAAATGTATTTTATCCTGTGGGACAACTCAAAGGAAATAAGAAATATTTCTATAAAACACACTTTAGGATGTAAGACATTGATTCAGAGTCACTTTAAGGGGTCTACCAGCTGGACAACTACCCTGGGTTCCAATCTGTATGCAAAAAAATATTTTTTAGGCACAAAAATAGCACTGGGACTACCAGATGATAGAGAAAAGTGCATCTGTTTGAGAATTCGCTAAGAATTGTAATACATATGAGGAAGGTGGTTACATTTGTAAATAGGGTTATAATGTTTAGAGCAGCAGTTAGTGAATCTCACCTCTGCCTCTAATGATCCTTTTTGACATGTCCTTTCTCCATCTGCACACAGTCTTCATTGGTTCCTCTCAGTAGTTACTGAACCAATAGTTAAAGAATGAACCAGTATTTAAAGAAATTTGCTTTGAAGTGGCATCATATTATTATCCTATTAAGTTTGTGAATACATTTTGTCTTATGTCTGTATAGATTTTATGTAAATGGTAACTGTGCTTTTGCCACACAGACCCAAATAATCACACAGAAACTATATTAATTACAATAGTGCTTGGCTAGTGGCTTAGGCATATTCCTACCTAGCTCTTCCATGTTAAATTAACCCAATTCTATTAATCTGTAGGTGGGCACAAGGCTGTGGCTTCCAGGTAAGGTTCTAGTCTTTCTCCTTTGGCACCTAGATGGCATCTGCCCAACTCTACCTTCTTTCTTTCTGCATTCAGTTTATTTTTCCCACATAGCTATATTCTGTGCTGCTATAGGCCAAAGTAGCTTCTTTATTATCCAATGGTAATAAAACATATTCACAGCATACAGAGGTGAATCAACATCGATTTTATGTTGAGATTAACAGTGTTCTTTCTTAGCACTGGTAAGATGGCTAAACAGATAAAGGGAGCCGCCACCAAGACTGAGTTATACATGATAGAAGAGAACTAACTCTTACAAGTTGTCCTCTGACTTACACACACACACACACAGTGGCATGTATGACTCTGCATGTGCACGAGCATGTGAGCACACACACAAAATACATAAACAAATATTTTTAAAAAATTAAAAGGAAATGTATTTATTAGGTTTTTTCAGAAGGCAGGAATTATCAGTTTTAGTATTGTAGCATTAGCATAATGTAAGATCACTCTTTATTCACACAGTAATTCATTGCAGGTATGGCAATCAATTGAGTAGCACCACCAAAGAAGGACTCTAGAAACAGGAGTCATTCATGCTGTTACTCTCTCACAGAGCTCCCAGAGTCCACTCAGTTTTACCTAAGTATTGGTAGAAAGCAGATTAAAAAACAAGAGAGACATACATAGATCTAATCTACATGGGAGGTAGAAAAAGACAAGATCTCCTGAGAAAACTGGGAGCATAGGGACCTTGGGAGAGGGTTTAAGGGGAGGGCAGAGGAACGGAGGGGAGCAGAGAAAAACGTAGAGCTCAATAAAAGTCAATTTGAAAAATGGAAAAAACATAACTGCTTACCTAAAACTCCTATCAGGAAAATATCCAAACTTTCTTTTGCATTCCATTAGTAAGAACTGATTTCTTGCATCTGTCTCCATCTCAGGAGGAGCTAGGGAATTTAACTCCTGGCCCTCCCAACAGTACCACTACAGATTGATAGTGGTACATGAATATTTGGTGAACACGTGACTGTTATAGCCATTGTAAGTTACAGTCATCTTTAAAGGTCATAAATTTTGGGCATGGTGGCATTCACCTCTGATATCAGTACTTGGGAGGCAAAGTCTATATGTGTTCAAGGCCAGCCTGGTCAATACAGCAAGTGCCTGGTCAGCCAGGCCTACATGCTGAGACTCTGTCTCCAAAAACAAAATGGTCTCTAGAAATTGGGGGTCATATTACTCCTCCACTTACCATCTATATAGAGTTCTTTTTGCATTACAACAACACGTTCTTGATTATTGGTGCATCTGTACTCTTTGGGATAAAAATAGGCTGCTGCACTTTTCTGTCTTGCTAAGGTAGTCATTTTAATATCTTCACATTTAGCTGGATATTATTTTAGTTGAAAATGAATGCAGTTGGCAAGCATGAAGTGTATAAAGGTAGTAAATCCTAAATCATAGACAGCTACCTCATTTATTCAGCTGCTGCTTTCCATTTGGTTGACCAGACAGAGCACTTTGCATTATGTGATTTGTGATAT
>PVIU01023006.1:0-28228 GCA_004026605.1 Ondatra zibethicus | reverse complement strand
ACTGCTCTTGTCTGGACTGCTTGATAAACTGGACATGCAGGACCCACAGAGAAATAACTGCTGAACTTGCCTGAAGGTGAGACAGTCCTTCGGGGTTCCTGCTACACAAAAGAGTCTGCCAAACAAACATTCTGCAGGACACAGAAAAATGTGATGGACAAGCTGCCAATATAGATGGAACTGTCTTTGAAATTTCCTGCTTCGTGGAAAAGTCTGCTGGATACTATGGGCCTGTGGGCTAAAGATTGGATGCCCCAACACTATAGAAGAACTTTGGGTGACTGTCAAGGCAGCTAGATGTCTCTGTCAATTCTAGAGTTTTAGAAGTTTTAGAAGTTTACAATGCACTTCCTGTTTACTTAGGTAATATTATATCCTTCTGGAGTCTTTGATGGAGTTGAAGAATTTATAGTTATAGTTGTCCTTAGTTATGATGAAAGATAAAATAGATATAAATATTGTAACTGTAATTCTTGCTTGATACCTGCTTTGTTATATGTAATTTTACTATGTTAAAGCTCAAACCTTCCTTTGTATTTAAACAGAAAAGGGGAGGCGATATGGGATTTCCCTCTGTATGCTGTGATTACCATTAACGAATAAAGAAACTGCTTTGGACCTATAGCAGGGCAGAATTTATCTAGGCAGGGAAAACTAAACTGAATGCTGTGAGAAAGGACAGAGTCAGAGAGATGCCATGTAGCCCCACCAGAGACAGACGCAGGAACTTTACCCAGTAAGCCACAGCCAAGTGGCAATACACAGATTAATAGAAATGGGTTAAATTAATATAAGAGTTAGCAAATAAGAAGCTAGAGCTAATGAGCCAAGCAGTGATTTAATTAATACAGTTTCTGTGTGATTATTTTGGGTCCAAGCTAGCTGGGCGGCCAGAAACAACAAGCAGCCTCCTCCCACATTCCTACAACAGCGATCATGGAATTTGAGAACAGTGAACATTTATTACTTCCTTGTAACCATCATACTTTTATTACCTTTTTCTTGTCTTATCCCATTAGCCAGGACTTCTAGGACAAAAGGCTAGGGAAAGAAGTTTCATTGCTTCAGAGTTTGCAGTGTGAATGGGAAACCTTTGGGCTGCATACTGCTAGGTGTGATGGTAGCTGCAGAGTTTGTATAGCCTTCATCAAGTTGTAGAAATTTAGATTTTCTCCTCACTTGTGTTTTTGTGTTATGTCTTGGTTTAAAGATTGGTGTGATGCTGGCCCTACAGGAAGAGATAGCAAGTGTCCCCTCTGCTTTTGCTTTCTGGAAGCAAATGTAGAGAATTAGGTATATCTTCCTTAAATGTCTGGTAGTATCTATCACCAACCTGGGGTTGGTGCTTTTTGTTCTAGGTTACTGACTCAATGTCTCTAACAGATGATCTATTACATATCTAGAGCAGACTATTCGAATGATCTAGTTCTTCTCACATACTAGCAGATTCTGTCTTTCAGATATTTATGGGCACAGAACTGTTCACATTCTTTTTTAAAGATTTATTTTGTTGCCAGGTGGTGGTGGCATACAGCTTTAATCCCAGCACTCGGGAGAGAGAGGCAGATGGATCTCTGTGAGCTCAAGGTCAGCCTGGTCTATAAGAGCTAGGTCCAGGACAGGCTCTAAAGCTACAGAGAAACCCTGTCTCGGAAAACCAAGAAAAGATTTATTTTGTTGCTGGGTACGGTGGTGCGTGCCTTTAATCCCAGAACTAGGGAGGCAGAAGCAGGTGGATCTCTGTGAGGCCAGCCTAAACTACATAGTAAGTTCCAGGGAAGCCAGGGTTATATAGAAAGACCCTGTCTTATAACAGAACATTTGTAATTATGAATATCTGTGTATGCACATGAATATGCATCCTTGGAGGCCAGAGGCATCAGATGCCCGGTAGCAATTGTGAGTCCCCTGATGTGGGTACTGGGGGCTGAACTTGGGTCCTATGGAAAAGCAGCAAGTGCTCTTAATAGTTGAACAGTCTCTCAGCTGCCACCTTTTCTGAGACAAGGTTTCTCACTGGACCTGGAGCTTGCCATTCCAGGTATACTAGCCGGCCTGCAGACACTCCCTACCTCGGGCTGGTGGTCCACATATCTGTTACTCCTCCCCCAGCACTGGAATTTATAGGTGCATGCTGTCACACCCAGATTTTATGTGGGAGCTGGGGTCTCTACTCAGCGCTTCTCCACTGAGTCATGCCGCCAGCCTTCTTTAGTGCCCTCTTAATGCCATTAGGTTCATACTGCGCAACCCTTTTACTTTGAACATTAGCAATTTGCCATCTCTCTTTTTTCTTAGGGAGCCTGAGTTAGAAGTTCACCTACTTACTGACATTTTCAAAAGTCCAGCTTTTGGATTTGTTGACTTTCTCTTAATTTCCTGCATTCAGTTTTACTGACTTTACTCCAGTCTTCAGTATTCCTCCTACTTACCTGGAACTCAATTTGCGCTGTGCTCTCTAGCTTCCCATGGTGAAAGCACAGAGTACTAATGTCAGGTCTTTCTTTTCTTATCTACACATTCAGTGCCATGAATTTCTCTCTAAGTATTCCTTTTGTTATGTCCCAGAAATTTTGCTAAGTTATATTTTCATTTTTATTAGGTTCAAAGTATTTTAAAATTTTCTTGACATTTCTTCTTGGATCCATGTGCATTTTGGAAGTCTGTTGTTTAATATCAGCATATTTTAAAATCTTTCCGTTATCTTCCTGTTACTGGTTTCTAGTTTAGTTCTATACGGCCTGAGGACAGATATTATATATGGTTGTAGCCTCATAAATTGGTAAGGTGTGCTTTATAGCCCAGAATGTGATTTGTCTTGCTGAATGCTTCTTGTGAGCTGGAGAGGAATGTGTGCTGTGTTGATTCTGGATGATACAGTCTACAGGTGTCAATCATATCCAGTTGATTGATGGTGCCGCTGAGTTCAACTATGTCTTCATTGATTTTCTGCCTGCTAGACAGATACATTTCTGAAGGACAGGTTAAGTTTCCAACTATAACAATGGGCTCATTCATTTCTCTTTGCAGCCATATCAGTTTCTGATTTGTGTATTTTGATACCACCCGTAAGCACATAGACCCTAAGGATTGTCATTTCTTCTTAGAATACTTAGCCCTTTGTCATTATGTAATGTTCCTCTTTACCCTTGATAAGTTTCTTTACCTTGCAATCTGCTCTATCTGAAATTAATGCAGCTATTTCTGCTTTTGTCAACATGAGAGTGCTTTACTTTTTGTCATTCTATATAACTATATGGCTTCTTTTTCTTTTTTTTGGACAGAGTTTCAATAAGGCCTGAAACTCACAAGGTAACCAAGATTAGCCACAAACCCATGAGCCATCTCAAACTACAACTAGAATCATGTGCCACTACTCCCAGCCCCCTTCCACAGTTTCAACTGGCCCGGAGGGTGAATCATGTGTCTTCCTGACTTTTTGAGGGTCTCTCACTGAATAACTCAACGATGCTATATAGCTTAAGAGCTCCAGGGGTCCTCCTATCTCCATCTCCACGGTGCTGGGTTGTGCATTGTGCACATATGTCCCTGAGCCCCACTTTTACAAGGATACCGAGGACCAGAACTTGTGTCCTCATGCTTGCGGCAGGGGACATTTACCGACTAAGCCATATCTCTACCCTTTTTCTGATTGAGACAGATTCTCGCTCTATGGACCAGGCTGGCTTCAAACTTCCAGCAACGCCTCTTAGGTGCTGGCATCACAGGCCTGTGCCACCACATCTAGCTAATACTTCTTCCCTTACACTCAGTGGCGTCCTGCTATTTGCACAAATATATTAACAACGAATGCACATCCACTTTTACACAATACTGAACTTTATACCTTTACACCAATATCTCTGGTCCCCCTCTATCCCACGTGTCACCGCTGTCATTCATCTTATTCATGTAAAAGCATGCACACAAGTACAAATACACATGTAGTCAAATGCATTATTATTTTTAACATCTGTTAAATCAACTAAGATAAAAAAGCTTTTATTTTATCTTCACTTATTCTCCTTTTGATCTATCACTTTCTTCTCTTAACATGTCACATAAGGCAGACAAACCAGCACAGCTGCCTCGATTTGCCGTTATCTGAGACAGGACATTTCTTCTTTGCCTTTGATGTTTCGGGGACACAGAGTCCAGCTCTTTAAATAGTCCGCTCTGCTCTCTCCCTCCTTGTATCATTTCTGAAGTCAGGGATAATCATTGACAAATTAAATACAGCCCTATTTTGTAAGCTGAGAAATAGGCTTAGAGAGGTGAGGGACTCTCCCTCCTTCCGCCCAGCCCCCTCCCAACCAGCCCTCTCTGTCACCTCATTTCCCTCCACCATCAGGACAGTCACAGCAGACTGCATGGGCGAGTCACCATGATACCTTGAACAAAGTGAGGGACCTTTGTGAACTTCAGTTTTGGCCTCTGTAAACTGGGAATCGAAAGGTTTCTGTCCCCACAGGGCCATTGAGATCACGTGTCAAGCACGCATAGGTGGACTCTTATTGTTATGGCTCTGCCTAGACTTTAGCATCCTGCCTGCTAATTTACTTATGTTTCTTTTTCCCCCTCAGGTTTCTCCTCCTTACCTAACCAGATCACTTTCTCCAACCTGTGAACTTCCTCAAATTTTCAGTTACTTTTGCAAAGAAATGTATCAGAAGGACTAGAGTGAGGTGGCTGACAGGATGGATGACGGACACCTGGGGGCCTACCCCTCCGCTATAAGTTCCTTTGGAACTTTCTGGCATCTCTTCAAATTCCTAGTCCTCTTCTCAGAAACAGTCCCTTCCTAAACAGTCTGCTTTCTGGAGGATTTTTGTTCTGTTTTATTCTGTTTGCAGTGCTAGAGGGGGTCTCACCTGTGCTAGACTGGCGCTCACCACTGAGCTACACTCCCAGCATCTTTTTTGTTTGTTTTTTGAGACAGGGTTTCTCTGTAGCTTTGGAGCCTGTCCTGGAACTAGCTCTTGTTGTAGCAAGAGAGCTGTTTGTTTGTCCCGGTTGCCCAGAACCGAAATAATCACACAGAAACTATATTATTTAAATCACTGCTTGGCCCATTAGCTCTAGCTTCTTATTGGCTAATATTAATTTAACATATTAATTTACCCGTTTCTATTAATCTGTGCATCACCACAAGGTCATGTTCTACCAGCAAAGTTTTAGCACATCTGTCTCCGCCCGCAGCTCCATGGCTTCTCTCTGACTCTGCCCTTCTTTCTCCCAGTGTTTAGTCCAGTCCTCCCTACCTAGCTCTGCTCCGCCCCACCCTGCTCTGCTATAGGCTCAAAGCAGTTCTTTATTCATTAATGGTAATCACAGCATACAGAGGGAAATCCCACATCACCTCCCCTTTTCTGTTCAAATAAAAAGAGGGTTTTAACTTTAACATAGTAAAATTACATATAACAAAACATATATCAAGCAAGAATTACAGTTACAATATTTATATCTACTTTATCTCTTATCATAACTAAGGAAAACTATATTATTACTATCTCTCTGAGTTCAAGGCCAGCCTGGTCTACAGAGCAAGTTCTAGGAGAGCCAGGGCTACACAGAGAAACCCTGTCTCGAAAAAAAAAAAAAAACAAAAACAAAATTTAAAAAATGGAATGGCTCCACCTCCCTGACTTCCCTTTCAGTGTCCGCCTGGGATGGGCGTTGATAAGACAATACCGGAAAATAACACTGGGGTTTCCCCAGCAGAGCACCCAGTACACTGGTGGGCTTCAGATGGGTAGCAAAAGCACCATGGAGTCAATCCTGGGACCTGGGGGAGCAGAAGCAAGGAGCTGGCTGTGTCCAACAGAGACCTTCATTTCTTTATCCCTATGTGTGACTCAATCTCCCCCCCCCATTTACTATATATATATGTCAATAGGAAAAAGATCAAAAAATACAAAATTAAATGCTCGGGTCAGTAATGAGTGGGAGCCCGGATATGTACTCTCATGTCCCCTCCTCCTACCTGCTTTTGGAGTCTCAGAGCCCCACGCCTTGGGAGCTATTTTAGTAGTTTCTAGTCTCCAAAGCCACCTGGACACAGCCCGAGAAGGCTGGAAATACCTTAACACAAGTACAAAGGAGATTAGAGAAAGTGGTAGTGTCTGCGCCCTCCCTTTGGTGCACAGGAACCCACCTCAGGCTTTCTCTGCCACAGAGGCTGAGGCAGGAATGTGCCCCTCCCCACCCCCAGCCATATGCATGGCTCCCAGTTGGGAGACAGACCCCAGTTGTCCGGCCAGCTGCCTGGGAGTCTCCAAGTCTAAAATTAGCCTGGAGCTCTCCACCCAGCCAGTTCCTCCTCTCAGCTCTGGCAAACAGGGCCCTGCGGTGAGGTAATGACTGGGAGCTAGTCTGCCCTGCCCCAGGCAACTAGGGGTTAGGAAAAGGCACATAAAGCAACCTCCCACCCTTCCACCATGGTCACCAAGCAGGCCACCTGGAGTTTGACAGCTCTGTGGTTGCTCTTGCTCCAAATCTGCAGAGGGTGTTACACTCAGCCCTATTCTGAATCCCAGGTACTGTAACCAAGGGGAACAAAGGTTTGCCAGGGTTTCACCTTGTACAGTCAGCATCATTATTACCATTAAATAGATCACCACAGGGATGCTCATCAGACCAGCTACCTAAATTGAGCCAGCCTGGAGGGAAGAATTCAGAACTACTACTCCCCATGAGATGCAAACTGGCTTCCTGGATGGGCACCTCTGCCAAGGGCTTCTTCCCCGTGGCTGCACCCATGACTCACTAACTCCTACTTCTAATTCCCCCACTTCTGATGGTCTGGTCAAGCTTGTGGCAGGAACTGCCAAAATTAGTGGGCAATTCCTCAGCCAGTCCCTGAACAGAAGTCTTCCCACTCCTGAGCTAAGCACACAGCAGTGTTTATGTGATGGCTGACCAGCAGGCAGGAGAAATAGAGGGCGAGGCCCTAGAGTAGGGCCCAGTCCAGTTTATAGCTCACAAGTTTAGGGGAGGGCTGTGAGATTGATGACAACGGTGACCAGGACTTATAGAAATGTCCCCAAGTCACTGAGCCTCTTCATCTAACGCGCCCCACATCAATACCCCACCTTTAGCCTTCCTCAGAGCCTCCTCCACCTATGGGAGGCTTCCTTCCTTCCCCAGTAGGAAAAGGGGAGGAGGAAGCTGTCTCAGGGACAGGAGTGGGCCTAGCCCAGCCTTCCATCTCACTTGAGTGTGGCAAGTTTACAGAGTTAGCGGCTGTAAAGAGGCAGGACCTGAACCCAGGCATCTTCCTTAGTCTCCTTTTCACTAATCTCTCTCTGGCCACATTCAACTCAAGATACTGAAAGCTGAGACTAACACCATTTCTCTGAGGACAACGTCAGAATTAGATAAGACCAGGAATCCTAGTCAGAGCTCTGTGTTTCAAAGACTGAGTCCCAGACAGCCAAGAGCAGGAGTGACTCACTGAAAGATGGACACACAGTTCATATCAGAACAAGACTGGAAATCTAGCCCATGATGCCCAGCTCTACTATGTGCTGGAAAGAGAAAAGATTGATATCTGCTGCCTGCCACACACACACTTTTTCTTTTCTGGGGTGAGGGGACAGTATTGGGGAGTGAGACTAGGGCCTCAAAGCCTCAAACATGATGCCAAGTGAGTGCTTTATCACTGAACTATACCCACAGCCTCTTTTTTCTTTTCTCTTTTTCTTTTTAGGCTTTATTTGGTATAGGGTCTCCTTAAATTATTCAGGCTGGCCTTGAATTCACTTTGTGCCCTGTGCAAGCCTTGAGCTTGCAATTCTGCCTCACCCCCCCTAGTAGCTGGGATAACAGCTGTACACTATTTTTTAAGTCAGTTCTGAATATCAGTCCCATCTTATTACTGCTTGGGACAGACCCCAAGATCCACTACAGTTACAAGTGGTAAAAGCACACAGCTGCCATCAAAGGCCCAGGCCAGAAGCCAGTGGCAGGGCTCCGCGGCAAAGCATCTGCCACCAAGACTGAGGACCCAGGACCCATGTGGTGGAGAGAACCAACTCCCATATGTTGTCCTCTGATCTCTACACATGTGCCGTGGCACGTGCATACACACATACTCTCTCTCACACACACATACACGAATAAATGATGATTTTTTTTAAAAAAAAAACTTTCCAAGGAGGAGGAAGGAGGAGGCAAGGAGGAACTGGACACTGGATGGGCTCTGTTCTCCGGATGGGAGCCTAAAGCAAAGGAATCTGTCAGATGAAGAGCGTCAAGTCTTGATCTGCCCCTTGCAACATGAGACTTCAACATCAATAGGCACATCTTTGCAGGATTCTCCCAACCACTAACACCAAAGCAGGTGTCACAAGAGAAATTTCAGGAAAGCCACAGATTACCGCTAACAGCCGCTGAGCTGGAAACATGATCCACTTGCAACTAAGTGGCAGTGACTTCAGCTGCCTCACTGGTATGAAAAGATAAACACCCGCTGAGGGTGTTGCTCAATTAGAGTACTTACCTAGCATGCATGATGCACTGGGTTCCATCTCCAGCACTGAGGAAATAAAACATCACTTAGGGCAGAGGTTCTCAACTTTCCTAACACTGTGACCCTTTAGTACAGTTCCTCGTGTTGTGGTGACGCCCCCAACCATAAAATTATTTTCACTGCTACTTCATAACTGCAATTTTGCTAGTTTATGAATCATAATGTGTTTTCTGACAGTCTTCAGAGACCCCTGAGAAAGGGTCATTTGATCCCTCCCCAAGGGGTCAAGAACTGTTGACTTAAAGTGAGGAAGAAGAAAGCATTAGCAAAGAAAAGAGGAATGAGACAGCAGAATGATGATCGCTAACTGGCGGGAGTTCGGAGTCCAATTCTGCTATCTGCTCAAGTTAATTAAAATTCTCTAGGCCTTAACATCTCCACTGGTAAAGCCCTGGGGTTGGGCAAACAGATTGGATTTTAAAGAATAACTCAGACCAACTGCAGCAATGCCTCGGTGAGCCATGTTGAAAAGGATCCTCAGATTACATAGAGGCTCAGTCAAAGGATTCCACGTTCTACCGTGGATGTCTGTCTGCCATAGGTCTAGAATAAAAAACACAGATAGCAGTCATCTCAAACACTTTAATCTCTAAAATTTGGGGCTTGAGAACAGGTATCCTTATGGTATGTTAGAGACAGAGCCTTGAAACCAAGCAAGAGAGACAACGAGGAGCCTTACAAACCCACTACAAGGTTGGAGATGTAGCTGAGTCTCTAGACTCTTGCCTACCATGCACAAGGCTCTGACTGGCATACGCCTGTCATCCCATTACTTGGGAAGCAGAGACAGGAGGATCAGAAGTTAAGGTCATCCTCAGCTATACAGAGAGTTTAAAGGCCAGCTTGAGCACCACGTCTCTCTGGGAGGTAGGGAACTATTACTCACTAATAGCAGGTGGCATGGGTGGCACCATGGCAACCTCAGAGGAAGCATGAGCTTTGCCGACCACATGCCTCTTCAGGTGCCCCCACGAATGTTTACAAAGCTGCCCTAACGAGATACTCAGGAGTCTCTCAGGCTGTCAATACAGGAGACAGACCCAGATGATAAGCCTCACATATCTTAACTGCAACAAAGTTCCAAAGAGGATGAAGTCAGCTGATTCTGAAATAGTCAAAGAAGGCTCAGGGCAGGAGACAAAAATCAGAGGATAGGCAGGACTTGAAAAGCAGGCAGAAGGGATGAAATGACAACAGAACACAGCATGAACAATGGCAAAGATGTGAGAGAAGGCTAGCCCAAGGCTTCAGGATAGCCACAGGCCTCTGAGCTTTGCCCTCTGAATGGGTGCAGCCAGTTTATATGATCCCTCGTCCAGGCACTCTGAATAGCCATCCTCGAAACCAAAGGAGGTCTAGTTGGCAGAAAGTTCCCATCAGTCAGACCCTGAGTGCTTACCGGAGAACTGGGTGAAACTCTTAGGAAATTACCGCCTCAGGATTCCGGGGTCAGAGGCCTGAGTAACTCCCCAAGATAGGATGTGAAATTATTTAAGGGGTAAACAAACTTCTGGAGAAAGGGCCTACAGCTTCTCCGTGAGATTCTTGCAGGTATACACAATCCAACAAAGTGTTAAAAATCTCTGAACCAGGGATCTAAACGGGGGGCAATTCCTAAGTACAGCACTCCAGAAATTCATAATCTCTTGGGGAAGACAGAAATAACTCTGATGCAAGCAGACTTTGATAAGTGCACTAATGGAGGCCTGAGGAGCGCTGTGAGGGAGCAGGAGCAGAGGTTAATTCCAGCCAGGCTTTCAGGAGGAGGAGGAGGACCCAGCCCCACCCAGACTTGTTTTGGGATCCAGGTTTACACTACAATGGGTCTCTCTCCAGACCCAGAATAACCCTGAGTAGAGAGCCCAGAGACAGCGGCTGGCTCTTCCTGCCAGGAGGTAAAAGGGCAAAGCTTCAAGGACTTCAGGGAGGGTAGAAAGGAGGCATTGAAAACCAGCCCCACCTCTGTTCTGTCCTTTTCCAGGCGCCCACTGTCTGAACCACTAAAGGCCTTACTTTAATCTCCACATGGATCAGGTGCTTCATCATATCCTGTACCACTAAGACACCTGCTTTCAGAATATCACCTCTTGGGAATCCCTTTCTCTTCCTTCCATGCAGTCACTTTGGGCCACTCTTGAATTTCAATAGCCATACATACTATGCTCCTAATGCCAAGGACATTGCCTGGTGTTTCACAAGTGCTCAGGAAGTATCTGCTGAATGCTGACTTGTCTCCCGATCCCTTAACACTGCTCTCTGGGACTAATGCAGTACCCAGATCCCAGAGATGAAGACATGAGAAGAAATGAAGCACATCCTTCTCATAAGAACACTTTTGAGTGGAGATGGAGGAAGGGCGGATATTGGAGCAGGGAAGAAGATATCTACATTAAGGGAGCCATTTTAGGGTTGGCAAGAGACTTGGCTCTAAAGGGGATCCCAGGTGTCCATGGGGATGCCCCAGCTAAGTACTTGGGCAGCAGAGGAGAGGGTGCCTGAACCGGCCTTGTCCCATAGTCACACTGATGAATATCTTGAATATCACCATAGAAATTTTATCCGATAGATGGAGATAGAGACAGAGACCCACATCCACATCAGAGCAATGGACTGAGCTCCCAAGGTCCAGTTGAAGAGCAGAAGGAGGGAGAAGATGAGCAAGGAAGTCAGGACCGCGAGGGGTTGGTTCACCCACTAAGACAGTGTGCCTGATCTAATGGGAGCTCACCAAATCCAGATGGACCAAGTCTGAATGTGGCTGCCAATGGGGGCGGACTGAGAAGCCATCGATAATAGCACTGGGACCTGTCTCTTCCGCATGTACTGGCTTTTTGGGACCCTAGTTTACTTGAATGCACACCTTCCTAGGCCAGGATGGAGGGGGGAGAGCCTTGGACTTCCCACAGGGCAGGGTACCCTGCCCTCTCTTAAGGATGGAGGGGGAAGGAGGAGAGTTAATGGGGGAGCGGGAGGGGAATGGGAGAAGGGGAGGAAGTGTAAATTTTTTAATGGAAAAAAAAAAGAACACTTTTGAGATACTGGACAGATACAGCATCCCTTAATAAAAATGATCAAGACAATGGAGCCAGAGAATCCCATCTGAAACCCATAACGTCATATTTTCTCCTTTACTACTTCGACTCTGTCACCAAACTCTATCACATCTTTCCTTGGGATGGCTCAGCTTTTGTCTGCCTCCCTTCCGAGCTAGACACTCGCTGCCTATCCTTGGAATCACTATAATAACCACTAGGTGGTTTGGGGTTGAGGAGGTCATTTTTTTCATTCATTCATTCATCCGTTTATTCGAGACAGTGTCTGACTATGTCACCCTAGCTGACCTGGAACTCAGAGATCCACATACCTCTGCCTACTGAGTGCTGGAATTAAAGGCCCATTCCACACACCTGGCTATTGATTTTAAGACAGGGCTATAGCCAGGCATAGCAGAGGCAGAGGCAGGCAGAGATCTTTGTGAGTTCAAGGCCAGCCTGATCTACATGGTGAGTTCCAGAACAGCCAGGGATACATAGTGATACCCTGTCTCAAAAAAATAAAATAAAATAAAATAATTTAAAAAAAAGACAGAGTTGTACCACATGGGCAAAGCTGACCTCAAATTTGCAGTACCCTGTCTCAGTCTCCTGAGAACTGGGATTACAGACATGTGGTAGCGTGACCGGCTCTAACTATCTATCACTAGCCACCTTACAGACTTCCAACATC
The DNA here is from genome assembly GCA_004026605.1 of Ondatra zibethicus. Classification (NCBI taxonomy): domain Eukaryota; kingdom Metazoa; phylum Chordata; class Mammalia; order Rodentia; family Cricetidae; genus Ondatra; species Ondatra zibethicus. The sequence continues at coordinate 15,972 of PVIU01023006.1, read as the reverse complement.
TTATCTACAGTTATGTCACAGTTCCTGAACACACAAAAATTCAATAAATGTCCGAAGAATTGAAATACAAATTAGCGGGTTTTTTTTTTGAGACAGGGTTTCTCTGTGCAGTCCTATCTGTCTTGGAACTCACTCTATAGAGCAGGCTGGCCTCAAACTCACAGATATCCACCTGCCTCTGTCTCCCAAGTGCTGGGATTAAAGATGTGCACCACCACCACCCAGCAAAATTAATGGACTGTTTAAAGGGACCTTTCATTATCTCATACTCCCGCCTAATAGAATTTATGCGGCTACCCCACCCCTTGCCAGGTCTGAACTCGGCAGCGTGGCATCAAGAGACCTCATATGAGGCCACTCACCTTCACCCCCCCCAGGCAAACCTCAACAGGCTCCTCAACTCAACAAGCTGGCTCCCTCAGCTGTCTGCTTTCCACAGAAATAGTCACCTCTGCATGCATGTGTGTGCATATGCACGCACATGCATACACATATATATACACACACACAATCAGACAGAACTTGGAAGCTCTAGCTAAAAGAGGAAGGTCAGCTGCTCAGTACCCACAAAGACCCAAGTTTGGTTCCAGCATCCACATCAGGCAGCTTACAATCACATGTAACAAGCCCAGTTCAGGGGAATCCGAAGCCGCCTTCCGGCTTCCATAGGCACTGGCGCTCACATGGACGCACAGGCACACGCATACAAAAAATTAATAAAAATAAATCTCGATGGGCTGTGGTAGTAGCACACGCCTGTAATCTCAACACTCAGGGGGCAGAGGCAGGTGGATCTGGGAGCCAGCCTGGTCTATAGAGTGAGTTCCAGGACAGGTCAGGGCTATACAGAGAAACCCTGCCTTAAGAAAACAAAAAACAAACAAAACAACAACAAAACAAAAAACTCTTATAAGGGCACTTAAGTCAAAGGACTTCCTTGGAAAAATACACCAAAATGTTTACAAATACTGCATGCAATATTACTAGCTTCTTTTTAAGGACGCAGCTAAGTCCTTCATAATCTCCAAGGACCAAAACATAAGGTATGACAATCAGAACAGCAAGCGGATACAGACCCCTGAGTTTGGGAAGCAATCAGCAATATTAGATTGTAAAGTTGTTCACAACTGACAAAAAGCATACAATTAATATAGCATTTCAAGGAACTTAAAATTGTTGAGGTAGAATTAAATAAAACTTATAGAGAAAAAAAAAGTCACTAGACTGAAAAGAGAAAAAAATTCTCCCCCTTGGGTTCTTGCCCTCGGTCTTCATCCCTTGTACAGTCTTCACTGTTCCTGCTGAGAGTCATTCACTGGGCTCTCCCGTCTCCACCCCCCTTTTCCCACTCAGCCATAATGGGAAGGAAGGAGACCCAAGAGCTGAGAACTCTAGTTCTAGAGGAAGTCCTCAGGGTCCTCACTCCCTCTGCCAGTCTTGGACCCAGCAGTGGCTGGGACACGTCCAGCTGCACAAGGAGGGTGCGTGTGAGCACTGCCACACACCTCTGTGCGCTCTGGTTGGCAGACAAGTTGGAAAGGGTGGATCAAGGCATTTGTAAGGGGATCTCATCAGAGAGACCTTTAATCCTCAAGGCAACAGCTTGTATTGAGACCACACTAGAGATGACCTCGGCCAGAGGCTCTGGGAAAATGGCCACCACTAAGAGTTTAGGCAACTGAGTCTTCAAGACTATAACCAGAATGCTAAAAGTGGCTGTCCCCTCAACTCCTAAGTGACAAGGAAGAGTTCCAAACCTACTCCCAAAGAGGGTGAAGCTAAAGCCTTCAAATTTGATATGGTTTTAGTTCAAATTTATTGTTTTAATGGTTAGTCTTCAAGGTCAACTTGACTGGATTTAAAGTCACCTGGACACACACCTGTGTACGGTATGAAAGCGTTTCCAGAAAGATTGGACGGAGGAGAAAAGGCCCAAATAACTTCACGTGGCCCCATCTCATAAGCTGCTGTCCCAAAAATGAATGAAAAGGAGAAAGCAGTAGAGAACCAGCATCCTTCTCTCCATGTTCTTGAGTGGAACACAAAGAGAGCAGTTGTCCCCATGGCCTTAGCACCATGCCTTCCCAGCACGATGGACTGCAGCCCAAATTACCAGCCAAAGAAAGCCCTTCCTTCCTATCCCTGTCATATTCCTGTTGCTGAGATAAACACTGGCTAAAAACAACAGGTCATGGTCCACCACGCAGGGAAGCCCAGGCAGGAACCTGGAGGCAGAGACCATGGAGAAACATTGCTTCCTGACTAGTCGCCTCTGGCTTGCTTATCTACCTGTCTTACACAGCCCTGGCTTACCATCCAGGGATGACCCTACCTCCTACTTCAATCACAAAGCAAGGAAATTCCCCCACAGACATGGCCGCTGGAAGCCAATAGAAGCAATTCCTGAAGTGAGGGTTCCTCTTCCAGGCGTGTCTAGTTGACAAGCAACGTTACCCACTATACTTCCTTAAGTTGCTTTTGACAGCTATTTTGTTATAGCAACAAGAAAAGCAATACTGTTCCTTCAAAAATTTTATTCTCCTTTGTTTTTAATCATTTAAATTTATTTTATCTAATCTATTACCCATAACAAGTCTGAGTTAAGATTTAAGTTATTTTTATTTTATTTTATTGTTTGAAATGGGGTCTCACTATGTAGCCTTGGCTGGCCTGTAAACTGTAAAGTGTAAACTCACTTTGCATAGATCTGGCTGGCCTTGAACTCAGAAAGTTCAACCTGCCTCTGCCTGTGGTGGGATTAAAGACATGTGCTGCCATCACTAAAATTTAAATTAGGGTTACTGTGAATGTTCCTGCCTTCCAGTGCTTTCCATCCTCAAGACGCAGTCCAGAGCACGCAGCATATGACAGGCTGTTGCACTCCATCTGCTGGGCTTTCCTGTCCTGCTACACAAATGGTGCTCAGTCTCCCAGAAGTCTCTGGGGGCTGACCTACCTCCCAACTCAAAGCAAACATTCGCCTAGAGGAGGGATGGAAAGACGGACTCAGTGCTGAACATCCTGAAGGAAAACAGTGCCTGGAGAGCATGTGTCCAGTCGCAGGTGCTGAGCAGGAACGGCTGGGCACGGGTTTGTCACAGGCTAACATGAGGAAGCATCTGGCCAAAGGACCAGTTGAGGACTACAACCCATGCCTGCCTGGGCATTCTCCATTCTCGCAGACTGGAAAATTCAAGGAGGAAAAGGTGGGACTCAACATTCCCTAAGCACTTAACTTCTACCAGCTCTAATTAGGCACCTGTGTGTGGTAGACTCATTAATCTCACTGTAAGAAGAAAAGTTCTCCGTCAAGCAGTGTGACCTCTGACCCAGATGAGGCATCAGAGGCTTGGAAAGGAATAATTACCTTACTGAGGTCTTAACTTGGTGAGTAACAGGGATTAAAACCCTGCCTTGTCTTCAAATTCTGCATTTTTCCAGGAACCATCAAGGCTTTATTCCATTCAGCTCTCCACAAAAAAGTAAATGTTCCATAGACATTTTCCCTTAAGCTTTAGAATGAATCATCTTAGTTACCATTCAAGATTTGCAAATTGAAAATTAAAAAACACACGTTATTCAATTTCCTGGGTGCTTACATAGAAAATCTCTTGGAAGTCCTTTCTCCATCCCTATCCTCCACCTTCCCCTCCCTCTTTCCTTCCTTCCTCATTTATTTTTATTTTATGGACACTGATGTTTTGCCTGCATGAGAGTGTCAGAAGTCCAGGACTGGAGTTACAGTGTGAGCTTCCATGTGGGTGCTGGGAGCTGAAGAGGGTCCTCCGGAAGAGCCACTAATGCTCTGAAACTGCTGAACCATCTCTTCAGTCCCCCTACCCCTTTTAGAGACAACATCTCACTGTGTACCTCTGGCTGGCCCAGAAGTCACTATGTAGACCAGGCTGGCCTCAAACTCACGAAGTGCACAGATTAAAGGTGTGCACAACCAGATACCTTTTGGGTTTTATTTTGGTTTTGACTTTTTGAGACAGGGTTTCTTTTTCTTTGTTCCCCTGGCTATCCTAGACCAGGCTGGCCTCAAACTCAAGAGATTTGTCTGCCTCTGCCTCCCGAGTGCTGGGATTAAAGGTACCACTTGGCAATACTTTTTTTTTCTTCTTTTCCCATCTTTCATCCGTCTTCTAAGGGCCTGATTCTACAAAGTATAATTTTACCTACTATAAAGCAGGACACAGCATAGCCTCTGCTAGGAGATACAAAAACATGGTCTAAAAGAAATGAAGGCCAAGTACAATGTCACATTCCTTTAATCCCAGCACTCAGACAGCAGGGTCAGGAGGATCTCTGTGATTTTAAGGCCAGTCTAGGTTATATAGTGAGAGCCTCTTCCTTTAAAAAAAAAAAAAAAAAAAAAAAAAAAAAAAAAAAAAAAAAAAAAAAAAAAAAAAAAAAAAAAAAAAAAAAAAAAAAAAAAAAAAAAAAAAAAAAAAAAAAAAAAAAAAAAAAAAAAAAAAAGGCTGGGTATAGGGTATAAGGATAGAATCCTGTAATCTCAACATTTGGAAGACGGAGGAAGGAGAACTATAGCTGATCTACGTGAGGAGACTATCTCAGAAAACAAACTGTAAAAAGTAAAAGGGTAAGAAATTGGAGGATGAGGCCAGCAAAGGCTATTCCCTGGCCTGTGTTCTCAGCTCTTCATAAAGGGAGGGACCTCTGCTGTCTGTGACTTTGTGGCTCTGTCAGGCACAGGCTTTGTAGCAGACATAGTTCTTCACTTCCACGACTTCTCTGTCACTCTCAGGTCTTCCTCTCAACAGTTAGTGTCAAGGCTAGAAAAGCACACGCCTTTAATCCCAGCACTCGGGAGGCAGAGGCTGGTGGATCTCAGGCCAGCCTGGTCTACAGAGCGAGTTCCAGGACAGGTTCCAAAGCTACACAGAGAAACCCTGTCTTGAAAAACCAAAAGAAAAAAAAAAAGAAAGAAAATGAGTTTTTTAGCCTTGCTGGCTAGTGCCTGGATTGTGTGGCAAGCAGTGCTGCCAACCATCTTACTGAACTTTATTTACTTATTTTGCAGGGGTTTTTTCCCAATAATCTCGCTGTAAGAGTAGCAGATTGGAGGCAATTTTTAAATGCTCCTATGTATACTGTAGCACTTTTATTGATTTCTTGATTAAGTTAAGTGGCTTGTAAGAACGACAGACTGTAAAGGAGGTATAAACTGGAAGTAGTTATAGGACAGAAAGAAAGAAAGTAATAGAAAAACACAGATCTGGCCACACAGCTCCATAGTAGAGCTCTTGATTAAGATGAGAAGTTCTGGGTTCCATCCCTAGCACTATACAGGGAGGGAGAGAGGGAGGGAGGGAGGGAGGGAGGGAGGGAGGGAGGGAAGGTTATAAATCATAAAATCCCTTCCACTTTTGTCCAGATGAAGGAAGAGTTCAATTCTAAGGCTTTCTAATGACAACACAGAGGGAGAAACCAGGGTAGCTATACAACTGATTTGACCAATAAAAACTAAGCTGCTCAAGAGAAACACGGCTATCCCAGTAACAAGACTGGAAAGAAACACTTTGGGGAGTTCCAAACAACCCCCAACTCTACCCCGCAGCAGCTCTGGTGGCAGCTCCCCAGGGCTATGTAGTGACACAGAGCAGCTGAGCCCCAAGCCCTCCTCACCCATTGGTGAGTACTGTGCTAGCCTAAAGCCCAGGACAGTGAAGCTGTGCATGTGCCTTAACATGGTCCAGCTAGAGAGCTGTCTTTTGGAACAAGGAGTGGTCACTATTTTTAGAATCATAAAGAATATTTTAAAGTCAGGCATGGTGGCACACACCTGTAATACTAGTACTTGGGAAGTAGAGGCAAGATCAGGAATCCAAGACCAACTTCAAGTACACAGTGAGTTTGAGGTCAGACTGTATTACATTAGACACTGTCTCAAGATAAACACTGTGTGTGTGTGTGTGTGTGTAACTTGTATAATAAATCACATATTGAATGATTTCATTTATATGATGACATAAAAAAAGTAGTCTAAGTTCATCTATGCTGGTGTCAGTGATTCAAAGGGAAGTCCAAGGGGGCTTATAGAATTGTTTCTTCATCATGTTTGGCTATGCTGATACATTGTTTACCCAAGCTGTACACTTACAGAACAACCCCCCCCTGCCTCTCTGTGTATGTGTGTGTGTGCACACGCTCGTGCACATGCGCACGCCTGTCTGTCTGTGTCTTTCATCAAAAGGTTTTTTAAAAACTGGAAACTGGGGAGATGGCTCAGTAGCTAAGAACATGTATACTGCTCTCACAGAGAATCCAAGTTGGATTCTTAGCACCCACATCAGGTAGCTTATAACTGCCGATATAACTCTAGCTACCAGAGGGGTATGATACCTCTGGTATCCATGACCACACAGGCAAACATACACAGATATAACTTTAATAAAAAAAATAGCTGGGCATGGTGGCACATGCTTTTAACCCAGCACCTAGAAGGCAGAGGCAGGAGGATCTCTATGAGTTCAAGGTCAGCTTGGTCTACATAGTAAGTTCCAGGCCAGCCAGAATTACACAGTAAAACTATGTCATAAATAAATAAATAAATAGATATATAGGTAAATAATATTTTTGTTTGGTTGGTTTGGTATTTCCAGACAGGTTTTCTCTGTATAGCCTGGCTGTCCTGGAACTTGCTCTGTAGACCAGGCTGGCCTTGAACTCAGATCTGCTTGTCTCTGCTTTCCAAGTGCTGGGATTAAAGGCATGAGCCACCACTGCTCAGTTAATAATCTTTAAAAAAAAAAAAAAAAAAAAAGATAGGACTATAGGTGTAGTGGTACATAGCTCAAACTCCAGCATGGCCACAAATAATTAAGATGATCATTTTTGTTTATCTAATGGATGTTTCCAACATTTGAAGAACCTGAGTCAGAGATACAGCTGTTGCTAAAGTGTTTGCCTAGCATGCAGGAAGCCCCGGCTTATCCTCAGCACCACATAAAAGAACTGGGGTCGTGGAGCACATCTTTAACTAATCCCAGGTATCAGATTCATTCAGGAAGTAAAGGCAAAAGTACTAGAAGTTCAAGGTCATCCTTGGTTACTTCGGGACTTGGAGGCCAGCCTGGGATATGTGAAACCCTGTCTAAAAAGGAGGGAACAGAAAAGCTGAACCTGTGAGCATAAAAAACTAAAGGCCTATCACGCTTTGCTCAGAATACGCAACCTATTCATTCAGTCTCACACCTTTTATATATATACACCATCAAAACTTATCTGTCCCAGCAGTATTCTTTTGAGTTAGTTAATCTATAAACCTACTCAGTAGGTTTATTGAAAGGTCAAAGGTCAAAGGAGAACTGCATCAAAGTGGAAATGTATGGCTGGCCTAGTTTAGACCTCACCGTCTTGGGACATAAGGAAAGTGCTTGTGGAAAAATTTTACAAGGGAGGCGTTTGAGACTGGTGGAACTGGGTAGACACTAGACTGTGCAGCAACTCCAAGAACAGTCTCCAGGCCCCCTTCCAAAGCAAACTCCATGGCGGCTGCTCTGCTCTGCTCCATAAAGCTCAACCCTAGAGGGCCAGGCCAGATTCTGTGGCCTGGAAAATTACTGCAGTGCACCTTCCAGCCGCCAATGAACCAGCACAAAATCAGCCATTTCAGAAGACCCTGGGCTGCAAAGTAGGAGAATCGTGCCCTTTACAACCCCAAGGACAGGGAATGTCTGGCAGCTCCAGTGCCACCGAACTTAGTTTGAGGATCCCTGGGTGGAGAACAGGATGAAGCTGGGGATGCCTTGCCAAGACACCCGCTGGCTCCATGAGGACGGGAACGAGGAGGGCAGGTAAAGGACAGAAACAAATAAGGGCAGTCTCCTCTAGTCAAACACCACACCTGCCAGAGCACACTCACAGACAGCACAAGCAGCTCAATTCTTTTCTTTTCTTTATTTCGTTTCTGGGGTTTTTTTTTTTTTGTGTGTGTATTTTCTTTTCTTTCTTTCTTTCTTTCTTTTTTGTTTTTTGTACTTTGAGACAGTTTCTCTGTGTAACAGTCCTGGCTGTCCTGGAACTTGCTTTGTAGACCAGGTTGGCCTCTAACTCAGAGATCCACCTGCCTCTGCCCCCCGACCCCAAGTGCAGGGATTAACGACATGTGCCACCACTGCCCAGCAATTCTTTTATTTTCAATTATATATACAGGTCTGTGTATGTGCACACGAGTCCAGGTGCCCTCCGAGGCTCTGATCCCCTGGAGCTGGAGTTACAGGCAATGTGACGTGCCCAACAAGGGTACTAGGAACCAAACTCAGGGCCTCTGCAAGAAGATTACATGCTTTTAAGTGCTGAGCCATCTCTCCAGCCCAAACTACTCAGTTCTTATCTTTGACATTCATATTCAAAGGCATTGTATGATGGTACACAGGAAAAGAATTCCTGGGTTTTATCTTTGGATTAGCCACTGATAAGTTAGCGTCTGCTAATACAAATTGTCGGGTGCTTTGAAATCTACATAACTGCCCAGTGGTTACCAGGGATGTTTAGGTGAGTACCTAGAGTGCCTAGTACATGCCCAGAACTGAATACTAATTTAAAGGGGCCCACAGCAGCCAAGTGATATAACAAATGCCAAGGTACAGAGAGGCAAGCGGAGCACAAGAAAAAGAGTCAGTGGATACTTGGGAAAGAACAGTGTGGCAAACAGGAGCTATGTGCTATGCCCTTCGCCACTGTGAGGTTCCTCTCCAAGCCATCCTATCCCTCCCTTGCCCACACATCTGCCTCATTTGCATCTCCCTGCCAAGCACAATTCTCGGATTACCAGTCTGCCCCGGGTTACCTCTGCTACAGGAAGTATCTGTCCTTTCTAGTAGAATGGCTGTGGTGATATGGGGAGCAACTTGTCTGTCTGACATCTGTGGCTGTCCCTCCCTCCCTTAGTCTACTCAAGCCAACCAAAAATGACAAGGGCCAACTGGAAATGTGGGGCAGACCTTAGAGGCAGCAAAAGACAATTAGTTCCCTAAGCTTGAGAGGGCTTTGGTGTTCAGCAGGTAAACCTGGTACTTGGGAAGGAACAAGTCAGGTTCAACTTTGAAATAAAATCAGTATGGGCACTATCTCTGTGCTAGCTTTGTACCAAATGTCATCTATTGACTCTGACACCAAGAAGACCAACTGTAAGTCCTTTCTATAACCTAGAAGGCATTTTTGTGCAACCTCTACCTTCTGGAAGAGCCTTACCAGATTCCATATGAACAAATGGATATAACTTGCTAAAGCCTATGCGAATGGAGAACCCTGAACAGTCTGCTCTCAGGGCTGCTATTCATCCACTACACATCAACGTAGCTACACCAGTTATTAAAATACTGAAAGACGTAGGTGCACATCTGAATACACTGTCACCTCGGGTCCTCTGAGCACCACCACTACTGCGATGATGTACCCCAGAGCATCTTTGACCACCCAGTCATTTAAGGATTTATGAGATACAGCAAAGAGCTCTCAAGACCCTATTCCAACTACCTAGCCTCAAAGTATTATTAAACAGATCTTCTATGGCCCTTGCCTGTCCCACACAGCAATGTTATTCTACCTAAAACTCCTAACTGCTTTTCTGCTTTTAGTGAACTAAATGCCACGTTTCCCTCTTACTCAGTCTTTCACAAGAGCTGCGGCGTACCTACACACCTTCTGTCTCACCACACTCAGCTGCTCAATCTTACCAGTTTACACTAACTTTTCCCTGGCTCCTCGTTTTGGCTGTCTGTAGTAGCCTTTTTTTCTATTCTCCATTAGAATCTTCTTTTTCCTCCTTTCAGGTTTTTTTGCTTTATTTGTTTGCTTGTTTGTTTTGAGGCAGGGTCTCACACAGCACAGGCTGGCCTTGAACTTCCGACCTTCCTATCTCCACCTTAGAGTGCTACAATCGATCACAGGTGTATAGCACATCCAGTTCTCTATGGGTCTTAAGAATCAAGGCTGGGCACGCCTTTAATCCCAGCACTCGGGAGGCAGAGGCAGAGGCAGGCAGATCTCTGTAAGTTCGAGACCAGCCTGGTCTATGAGAGCTAGTTCCAGGACAGGCACCAAAGCCTCAGAGAAACCTTGTCTTGAAAAAAAACCAAAAAAAAAAAAAAAAATCAAACCCAGAGCTGCATACACACTAGGCAAGCATACTACCAACTAAGCTACATCCCCAGCCTCAATCCATCAGAATCTGTTTCTAGTTTGTGCATGCTTTGCATCAGTAAGTACACCGTGTGCATGCTATCCTGGTAGAGGCCAAAAGTGGGCATGGATCCTGTGTACTGGAATTCAAATCACTATGAGCCACCACATTGATCCTGCGTACCAAACCTGGGTCCTCTTCAAGAGCAGCAAGGGCTCTTAACCCAAGGACCATCTCGCCAGCCCCAGCTCACCAGAATTTAACCAACTCCTCACCATCTCTCTAAATGTCTCCACTTCTATGAAATTATTTGAAAGCTGTATCCCATTTTCAGAAACATCACAGCAATATCTACCTTCTACTTTTGAAAATTTTAATGAATGTTTTCCAGATAGGGTTTCTCTGTGCAGTTCTGGCTGTCCTGGAACTCACTCTGTAGACCGGGCAGGCCTTAAACTCAGAAATCTGCCTGCCTCTGCTTTCCAAACACTAGATTAAGGGTGTGTGGCACCACCGCCCAGCCTGATTTTTTTCTTATCAACACCTTGTCCCACTCCTAGACAGAAAGTTATAAAACAAAGAACCATTATGTGCTGGCTAGTTTTATGTCAACTTGACACAGGCTAGACTTACAGGAGAGGAGTAAGCCTCAACTGAGAAAATGCCTCCATCAGATCAGGCTGTAGGCAGGCTTGTAGAGCATTTTCTTAGTTAGTGATTGATGGGGAAGAACCCATTATCGGTGGTGCTATCCCTGAGCTGGTGGTCCTGAGGTGTATAAGAAAGCAGGCTGGAGAGATGGCTCAGTGGTTAAGAGCACTGGCTGCTCTTCCAGAGGACCCAGATTCAGTTCCCAGCACCCACATGGCAGCTCATAACTGTCTGTAACTCCAGTTCCAGGGCTTCTGACATCCTCACACAGACATATATGCAGGCAAAACACCTATGAACAGAAAGAGAGAGGGAGAGAGATAGAGAGGGAGAGAGAAAGGAGGAGGAGGAAGAGGGAAGGAAGGAAGGAAGGAAGGAAGGAAGGAAGGAAGGAAGGAAGGAAGGAAGGAAGATAGATTAAGTCATGTGGAGAAAGCCAGTAAGCAGCAACCCTCCATGATCTTGGCATCAGCTCCTGCCTCCAGATTCCTACCCAGACTTCCTTCAGTGATAGAATATGATGTGAAAGTGTAAGCCAAATAAACTTTCCTCCCCAATTTGCTTTAGGTCATGGTGTTTCATTATAGCATTAGTAACCCTAACTAAGACACCATATCTTCATCATCAAATCTAAACAACTTAGCACATTGCTTTGTTTGAGCTATGTATTAAACAAACATGACTGAGTGAATGGCTGTGATCATTTCGGCCAAGAAACCCTCTTCTATTTGTTAATAATTTTAGTTGTTTTCCTTTAAAGCTATCCCAACAGTGGTCACATCTTTTTCTGCATATGGAGCCCAAATTGCACACCATTCATATCTTAAACTACCAGGTTATTTTGTGAAGATGGAGCAGGAAGTTTGCTCCCCTGTCATTACTTTGCCACCCTAGAGTTTGTGACTGCCATTCTCTGTACACTTTTCCAGGGCTAAACCAATATACCTCACACAGGGACAAGCAAATGACAGGCTCTGGGCACTGGAGGCCAGCCTCACAGATGACAAGAAGGCGGGTGGTGGACTGAGTTGGCAGAGATTACTAGAAAGTGGCAGGGTGGCTCGTTGGGAAACAGGGCTAAGATGGGGCTCTGGTGGCTGTGGTCAAGCCCTGGGTACAGCTGGGAAGGGCAGCTTTACTACTCTGGTAGCTCTTGGTATGCAGGGTGTGGAGGAGGGAACACTAGCAACCCCCTTCCTACTTCTCCATTCCTAATTCCCTACTCCTTCCCGGGAGGAATAGCTCTGAGCTGGGAGTAAGGCACAGCATAAGAGGGAATTTTGATGCAAAACATCTGGGCTTCTTAAAAAAAAAAAAAAAAGTTTAGGGAACAAGTACAGCCATCTTCCAAATCCCCCCCATAAAGAAATCAAGGCAGGGCTAGGACACATGTCACAGCAGAAGGACTTTAGAGTCCTAGGAATCTAAGAAGAGAGAATCGTGACCCTCAGCAGCCAGGCTTGGGCTCTTGTTAGAAATCACAAGGACCAGGCATGGTGGTGCATGTCTTTAACTCCAGCACTGGGGAGGCAGAGGCAGGGGGATCTCTGTGAGCTCGAACCAGCCTGGTCTACAGAGTGAGTTCTGGGACAGCCAGGGCTGCACAGAGAAACCCTGACTCAAAAAAAAAAAAATCACAAGGAGAAAGACAGACTATCTGACATACACCCACTGTCAGCACTGGGGAAACTGAGGCAGGAATATTTTGAAATCAAGCCCAGCCTGCAATATAGCAAGCTGCAGATTAGCATGGGCTACAGAGTAAGCGGCTGTCTCAAAAAGAAAAAAAGAAACCACAAGGAGCACTAAGTCAATTTTGGAATAAGAAGCTGGGAACATATTTTTGGAGAAGGGTCAGTTTGGAAAAAGAAATAATTTTTTTTTTAATAAAAGTTTAAAAGCCCACAAGTCAGATCCACCGAGGAGAGAAACACAACAGATTCAGAAACTGGTATAAAGAAGCCAGCAAGATCCAGTGGCTAGAAGGGAGCCAGAGTGCAAGCTTATTATTATTATTATTATTATTTTATTATGGCCAGCTGGGCCTGGTCTTGCACCAGAAAGCACTCCTGAGGTAGAGAAAAGGTGAAGAGAAGGGATGGTAACCACTGACTTCAGGACCACAGAGCAACGGCTTTCCCGTCTAGTGTATATAGAGTACCCCACGAACCATGCTGGCAAAGGGTGTTCTGAAGAGGAAACGAATTCAAGCCTCCCCCACCCCTACAAACTTCAAGGAAACTCAGCCACCTGCACCTGGGTGACCAGAGTGTGAAGGCTTCTGCACAAAACAAAACCTGAGGAGGGAGGCTAGGGTCAAGCGAAGAAAGAATTCTAAGTATGGCTACATGCTTGCATCTAAAAGCAACCTTCTTCCCCAGGTGCACGGCTCGCTCACTTCGGAACTGCTCAAGAGGTAGAGGCCTTACAGTCTCTTATCCCAACTGAGAGGGGCCCTGGAGACCATATAGGCCAAATTCCTCTTTTCCTCTTGATCTCTAGCTACATATAGTAGCTTGATCTCTTGTGACAGCCAGTCTCCTAGCTCACAGCTAGAATTATGTTCTTTGCCACAGAGAGGCTGGGCTATAAGCACACGTCTCCAAACCGACCCTGCTCCTGAGACAGTAATTTCTTCTGGGCCACAAAAGACAAGAGACCACATCCAGTTGTTGACCAAAGTATCTACCAAGAGGGTATTCTTTGAGATTCTTTAGGCAGAAAAGTGAAACCCAGGCAGAAGATAAATGTGAACTTCCTCTTTAGGCTGGGGAAGGGCACCTGACCCTTCTGGAAACTTCTCCACTCCTTTCTGGCTACCACATGACATTTAACTTTGTTAGGCTAATCAAAAGTATATTGGAAGTCACTGTGGATAATCATACCCATTGAAGAAGGAAAAGGCCATTTCCTCCCGTATTCCTAAGCAGAAACGTGAATGCTTTGGTGAAATAAAAATATAAGTAGGAATCTACCCACGGCAGGGTCGCCTTGAGCGGGATCTAGGGAGTTTGCTAGATCCGCGGGCTTTGCAAGGGCTTCAAACACTGGAGGAGGCAGTCTGGACAAGCGGAGAACTACGCATTCAGTAGGTGGGATACTTGGAAACAGTGGCGCACGCGATAGGGGAAGGCCAGGCGGCTCTCTCGAAGGTGTAATTGAAAAAGAACCCCAGAAAGCTCGGCCGGAGGGGAAACAGGGAGCCAACCACAAACCAGCAAGCTGAGGGCAAAGCTGGGGCGGTGCCGACCGCAGCGCCCGAGCCCGCGCTCGCTAACCACGCGTTTCTGTCCGCGATGCTGCGAGTTCCGCACGGTGGAAGGCGCCCCAAACCTCTCCCGGAGCTCCAGGAGCCACGAGAGCGTCCTGGTCCCACTGTGCCCTGAGCAGGCCAGAATCAGGGACCGACGGCGGCCCCCACCGGCCAGGGTCCCGGGTAAAGCGAGGGGCGGCGCTGGCACCTGGAGCCTGCTAGGAAAGGCGGATCCCTGCCCCGGAGCGCCCGCCCACCTCTACCACCTCCTTGGCCCCCCGGCACTACGTACTGCGATTCAGGGGGTTCCCGCCGGCCTGGGCCGACGCCACCAGCTCCAGATACAGAGTCCAGAGTCCCACCGATACCACGGCGAGCAGCAGCAGCAGCCGGAAGCGCCTCCTCAGCAGCTTGATCGGACGCAGGATCAGCATCAGCAGCGCGGCGCGGGGGCTCCCCATGGCTCTGCGCCCGGCCGGCCGGCCGCCCAAGCACGGGCTACCCCGTACCCGCTGCCCCGACCCGGCTTCGCCGCTTAGCGCGGGGCGCAAGAAGTCTCCCCCGGTCGCTCTCCGGCCGGCCGGCCGCTCATGCTCCGCGCGCTGGGGTCCCTCGGCTGCGCGGACGTCTCGCAGGTCTCTCTCCGGCCACGGAGCCCGGCTCCTCCTCCCCAAGTGTCCACTCCACGCCTCTCCTCGTCGCAGGCCCGCCACCTCCCTCCCTCCCTCCCCGCTCTCTCCTGCACCCAGCCTAGGAGGCTCTCCTAGGTGCCCGCGGGCTCATGTGCTCGTTCGCTACAGTTAGGGCGCTTTCTCTCGGCTCGGAGCATTACCTTACACCCTACCTGTCCCGCCCCAGCCTCGGCCCCGCCCCTAAGCACAGGTGGGCCCTGCCCCCTAGAGGCAGAAGGCTGGCGAGAGGTGGGGCCAGAGAGCTAGTCCCTGGTGCAGCCACCCGCTTGGGGTTAGGTGGGAGGGTGTGTGGGATGTGTGATAAGGGAGACTTGGGAATGAAAGAAGAGTTAAGACGTGGGCTCTGTGACCGAAGGAAACTCAGGCACCGCCAAGATATTTGTGAGGGTGCTCCTTCGATGCTGGTATGGAGTTAAGACTCATTTTTGTTAGAGTGACCTGGGTGACCTTGGCCTTAGGGCCTTTCTCCGTCTTAAAAGGACCCTAGCCCCAAGGGACACTTAGCCTTAACTCTGTCTTCCAAGTCATATTTGAATACTATTCTTTCCCGGTCACAACTACACTCTGAAAGACACCAGGGAGGCCTTAACAAGGAGTTTTCCCCCATTTTGGGTGGAAGCGTTGTTGGAGAACTTAAAAAAGAAAAAAGACTGGAGGGGCAACTCAATAGTAGACCACATGCTTGGCTTGTAGGAGGCCCTGGGTTCCATTCCTAGAACTATAAAAGAAATTAGGAAATGAAGAGTGAGGCAAGCTCTTGTAGAGACGGCTCATCCATGAGTGCCTGATGCTCTCTACAGGACCTGAGCTGGCTTCACCTGTAAACCTAACTTTCTCTGCTAGCTTCTGCTGCAGCCTCTGCTCACATGTATTACCCACACAGAGACACACACATGCACACAGGATATATATATATATATATACATATATATATTGGTTTGTCGAGGCAGGGTTTCTCTGTGTAACAAACAGTACTGGGTATCCCAGAACTCGCTTAGTAGATTAGATTGGCCTCCCAAGTTCTGGGATTAAAGCTATGCACCACCACCACCCAGCTAAAATAAAATATTTTAAAAAGAGGAAAAAAAGAAAATTGAAAAGGAGAGGCACCTCCTCCACTGTTGCATATGCATTACTTCCTTCTGAGCCCCTCTTTTTCTTCACCCTCATGCTTAAGCCTTTATTAAAATACCTTTAATAAAATCTGGAGCTCTACTTCACATACA
>PVIU01023005.1:0-28270 GCA_004026605.1 Ondatra zibethicus | reverse complement strand
CATCCGATGGATGGAGATAGAGACAGAGACCCACATTCACATCAGAGCAATGGATTGAGCCCCCAAGGTGCAGGTGAAGAGCAGAAGGTGGGAGAAGATGAGTTAGGAAGTTAGGACCGTGAGGGGCTGGTCCACCTACTGAGACAGTGTGCCTGAACTAATGGGAGTGCACCAATCCACCTGGACTGGGACTGAATGAACATGTGATCAAACCAGACTCTCTGAATGTGGTTGGCGAAAGTTGGCAGATGGAGAACCCATCAACAATGACACCAGGACCTATTTCTTCTGCATGTATTATCTTTTTGAGAACCGAGTCTTTTTGAATGCACTCCTTCCTAGGCCGGGAGGGATGGGGGTGGGCCTTGGACTTCCAACAGGGCAGGGCACCATGCCCTCTTTCAAGGAAGAAGGGGGAGGGAGGAGGCGTGGGGGGGTAGTGGGAGGGGACCGGGAGAAGGGGAAGAAAGGAAAAAAAATTTATTTCTTTAATTATGTTCTTGAATGGAAAAAATAAAATAAAACAAAACAATGTATGGAAAAAAAATAAAGCCACGTAAAGATGAAAAATACACAGAGAATCTTGATACTGTATGTTATTATGCTCTCTTTGAATTGTTTGAATGCCGAGGAAGAAGCAACAGCTGCTAAAAGATATTTGCTTATAAATGCTGCTAAACTAATCCAAGATACGTATTTTGAAAATACCTTGACTTCAAAACTGAAGTCAAAAGGTATGTTACTTTGGAGAAGAGATTTTGCTTTTGTTTCCACAGGAAATGGGAGGCTGTGGATTTATTCTGAGTTAAGAAAAATGAGGTTTGACCAAGAAGACCACCTGAGAAATCTCCAGTAGGAACAGATGGCTTGGATGTCTGAGTTCTACATCCAGAACAGATTCAAGACTGCAGCCTGAGATGATCAAGACTCACAGGATACTCCAGTCAGGACTTGATCATAATTCTAAATTTTCTTTAGGTCCCCATAAGATTATCAGCGTCCCCAACCAGTTGGAAGTAGCCTGGAATACTATGCCCACATTTCCAAAAAATGGACTATGGATATTTTCCTTTGCTTCAAAAAAAAAAGAGGGGGAAGTGGTGCGGGAGAACTGTCTGTATTCTTTCAATCATGTTTTAAATAAACACTGATTGGCCAGGCAGGAAGTGTAGGTGGGTCAACCAGACAGGAAGTAGATGCAGGGCGATGAGGACAGGAGAATGCTGGGAAGGAGGAAGTCCATTCCTCCCTACTCCTGCCCAGACCACTGAAGAAGCAGGATGTGAACTGCCCCACTGAAAAAGGTACTGAGCCATGTGGCTGACATAAATAAGAGTAATGGGCTATATAAATTACAAGAGCTAATAGGAAGCCTGAGCTAATGGGCCAATCAGTTTATAACCTAATATAGACCTCTCTGTGTGATTTCTTTGGGGTTAAATGGCTGTGGGAAACAGGCAGGACAGAAACCCCAACAAGCAAGCCCTCATGTTACACCAGGACCTGTAGCATCAAAGATTCTAGGTGTAATTTGGCTTTCCTAATCATTCCTAAATTGATGGCAACGACACTATTCAGTCCTTCTTTAGCCTGGGTAAGGTAAAACATGGCACTTCTGCAGCTTTTATGGCTGGGAAGGAAAACAAGCAGAAGAGAGACTCTGAGCATCCTCAGATGAGCCCAGCCTGCTTCACCATTCCTTCTAAGGCTTGGCTGCATCCTGGTCTTTCCATTGTTCATTCACTCCTCTATAAACATCTCGTAAGACTAATGGATTTTAGATAAAGATCCCTAACATCACAGGGATATCAATAAATTACATAGGATGAATAGCATATGGAAAAATGTCTCATTAACAATGCAAACAGAAAGGGCTCAAGAGGACTTTACTGGTTATTTTTAAAATGGACCATTTCAGGGCTAGGGGTTAGCTCAACAAAGTGCTTGCCACACAAAGATGAGGACCCGATACCCAGCACCAGTGTAAAAGTCCAAGGTAGTAATGTGTACCAACTAGCCCAGCTGAATCACTAAGTCTCAAAAAATAAAAGAGAATGAGTTTGATCAGCATCAAACTCTAGTCTTCACACATGCACACACACACACACACACACACACACACACACACACACACACACAGATCCTCTTATAGGAAACTTTAGACTTCAATTATTTGAGTCATCATCTTAGAACACAGGACTGAATGTGAAGCAGAGAGCTCAGACCTCAGCCTTGCGGCTGCACACCATCCTGCCACCACCTCCACTTGGCTGGAAGAGTTGAGAAATGGGAATAATGAACTGACTAGTCACGATAATTCTAGAGTTTTGAAATTGCCTCCAGAACAAGCTTGAATGGTGAGGGTTAGTCTGGTTAACTTTTTCTACGGTTAGATAAGCAGAGGTTAACACATGCCAAGGCGGTGAATCTGTTCCATGCTGGTGAAGAAGGGAGAACATGGACTCCAGGCTTCAGGTGTGGTACTCTTTACATTACCTGGTATGATGGATAATCTCAATCTTGAACTTGATTGGAGAGAGAAGTAGCTAGCTAATTAGTAAAGCATACTTGTGTGTGTTTATGAGGTCATTTCCAGAGATGACTGACTCTGGGGTTTTGATTTTAACAATACTTGATCCATTGATGGTTTACAATTTTCAACAGAAACCAAAAAAAGTGGTACTGTGGAAGGTGGAGCCTCTTTAAGGAAGAAGATTCCTGGTGCTTTAGATCTGAGGAATCCCGAGTAGCGTTTTTAGAGATTGCATCTTCCCGTGGACCTGCCTGTCACTGCACTGCTCTGCTTCCTGCCTACTCTGGTATAAGCTGCTTTTCCATCTCTCTCACCATGTGGACCAAAACTACTAAGAGAGTCAAACAATTACATCCTACGCTAAGTTATTTTGTCATCGATGTTAAAAATCTAACTTAACCCTGAAGCATCTTCAACAGGGAAGGAGACTGTCTGATAGAAAGCCAGGAATAAAGGCCAAAGCTGCCAAGAACGAACTGGCACTTTAAGTAGAACCCCCAGGAGAGAAGAATGGAAGCTCATTCTCATTATCTCTACTTAGAGTCCCAAGCTCATTCTACATAGAGATAAAATGACTTGCTAAGTTTCAGTAGAGGTAGAAGATAGTGATGAGTTAAAGAGAGAAAGGGACAGTAGATCATAGGCAAAGACATGTGCCTGCGAGGTGATTGGCGTATTGATTCGTGTATTTACATCATTCATTCAGGAAACCATTCACTTATTCAGCTAATTTTCACTTGGTGTTCTTTGGATCAGCCAATGGTTTGAGCACCAAGACTCCGAAGTAACCAAAACCATATTCATCCCTTGGTTTTAAGAAGGACATTTATCAAATAATCACACACTTGTGTAGCTTCCATCTGCGATGTGTGTGTCTAGGAGGTTTCAACAGTCAGGGAGGGCTTCATGAGGAAGTGACAGTTGACCTTAGTTTCTACGTGGAAAGAGAAAATACGGGTCATTTTCTAGCTAGGGTTTGCCAAGACTTTGAAACAGAAGGGATGAAAAAAAAAAGAAGAAAGACACTAAAATAGTATTCATTTGCATATTAATAAATTTAAATCACTTATAGAAAGAATGGACAATAAGAGGGAAGAATTAAAGTGAGATCCTAAAAAGTGCCATGTTTAGGTTTATTCTAGTTCTTCCACATGCCGCTCTTGCCCCTAACATGCTTCAAATAAGCTGTGGCAAGGAATCAGGATTTTACCAGTTATGTCTTACAAGCAAGAGCAAGTGTAAGTAATATCGCATTTTACTCAGTGGTACCATGGCGTTCAGAAAGAAGCCAGCATACACTATGGATATTTAGAAGGAAATTACTTCAGATTTAGACTGACAGATGACACCTTGTACACAAATGCAGTAGCCATACAGTTGGACTTCTTTCATCTGGGGTGGGAAATGCCACAGTTTTGCTACTTTCAAGTTGGATATAATTTAAATATACTATAGAATAGACTTTTGAGTGAATTGTTTACCAAGTACTTATGGAAGTTTTAGCTTAGACCCAGAGTCAGGTGTGAAGAAGTTACAGTTAATTTTAAGACTAGTGATATAACTTTGGACATAGCCCCTTTCTTAGGGCAAAACAGGAAGGCACATGATTTCAACATGACCGCCTCCTCAGGAACAAACCAGAGAAACTGTTGATAAAGGTGACCACAGCTCCTGTTCCTTGGGAGCCATACCTTGGGAGCCCCTTGAATTTTGAGAATGGCTAAGGTGTCCTGTCAGTATGTCCCAGGAATCATCCTACCTCTGTCTACTCAGTGCTGGAATTGTGGTACCTACCACTGTGCAGGTATACTGTGCCACTATGCCTGTTTGTTTGTTTGGTTTCGTTTATGTTTTTCACATGGGATCTAGGATCAAACTCAGGTACTCATGCTTGCAGGGCAAAAACCTTTCTAACTGATTCATGTCCCCAGCTTTGATATATGCATATAGTAATAAGAATAAAACTGTGATATCTATTGAGGGTTATGCACAGTAACTCCTATACTGTCCTCTGAAGGATGGGAGCCTGGAGAGTCTGATCAATATATCACAAAAAGTAGGAAGTTCAAATATTTACAAGGGATTGGACTGGTGAAGGATGCTATGTTGGGTTCATCTCAGCTGTACCTCAGGCAATTGTATAACTCTCATCACCGGAGTGGGACGGAAGGTCAGAATCAGTCACTGTGGACAACTTTACGGTGCGGAAATAGGCACATGTTATAAATATGGGCTTTTCTTTTGCCCCTGGATAGCAGTAGCTAAACATTTGCGAACACATTTGCAAATGGAACAGCATATTTGAAGGTTGAAGAGGTAGAAGGCAGATAAATAAACATCCTACTCTGTTTATTGTAAAGACTGAGGTTATTTTCAAGTATTAAACACACTATACTTCTCATTACATTCCTAAGACAGTGTCAATTATTTAACATTCTCTTCACGGCCTTTAAATATCTATCTTATCTTAACTATAACTCTCATCACCGGAGTGGGACTTAAGGGCATAGATTGCATCCACAGAGTGACTAATATTAGCAAATGTACTAAGTACTTCGTGTACATTACCTAGATTAACCTCAAAAGTTCTACTTTTAAGGAAAGTACTGTTAGGTAATATACCTGTTTTCGTAAAGAACTGGGGTTCCAGAGTATGGTCACTTGTTAAGGTCCTATTGCAGCCATTGTCACCTCCAGGCTTAGAACTCAGGCCCAAAGAGGTGAATCACTGTTTAATTTAATGTTGTATCCTCTTTATTTAGAATGGTGCTAGGTACTTAGAAGATGCTTATTATGTATTTGTTGAATAAATGAATAATTGCCCTCCTCAAAACATGATCTCTTCATGTCACATGATCAATATTCTTCTATCATTTTTAATAATAAAGAAAATTAGTTGCTTTTCTAGACATTAGCTGAGCCTGAGTATCTGTTATTAACAATTGAAGAAATTCTGACTCATCAAGTTAAGCTACATGTTAAAATATGTGATTTGTTGATTTCAAATAGTATAGATAGTTTGGGGTGGATAGAATTTGTGGGATGGGATCACAAGAGACAGATGATGTGGGGTGAGGTAGCCCAAGTTCAGGACATTGCAAGTTTTGTCTTTGGCATTCTAATAGTCATGGGAACACTTGGTGTCCAGATCTTGACTGACAAATACCACTCTTAAAGGGAAAAAAGGAAAGAATAGTGGCTTCTTAAAGAATGGTTAGGTGCAAGATCTGCAAAGAAAAACCACACACACACACACAACACACACACACACACACTCACACATGCACGCACTCACACAGACTATGCTGGAATATCATGTGGTATTTTAGGGTATGGAAATATTCATAGAAAGATGGACAATATCAAAAAGTCAGTGAAACCCATGAGAAGGTTCCCCTCATCACCCAAAGTGGAACAAATTCAGCAACATAAATGGGCATAGGAATAAAATATGGCAAAATTAAATAACTATCTTTTAGTGAATACTAGAATAAATAAATCAATGCATATCAATAAATGGTTATATATATTCCTATATTATAGTTACAGTGAATAAATTTAAGTATACAATGAATTTAAATACAGCTCAGTTTGTCAGTAATAACTCTGCAGGCAAGACTTATTTATGGATGCTGAGATTAGTGAAGAAACAGGAGAAAGAAACAAGATATTTCCATAGTCTAATAGTAATTTCCTAAATATACTCACTGAAAACAAGTAACTTTCTAGAAGGGGAACCTGAATGACAACTCCTTATATAAGCAGAACAGGTCCAAGAGGACAATGGCCTCACGCTCCCTTGACAGAGTGCGTCCAGAATAGCACAGCCCCATGGGTGCTGTTCCTGTCAAAGAGATGGCCACAGTCTACTTCTAGGCAAGTACCTGACAAAGCTAAACTCAGTCCTCTTCAAATGTCTGGTCAGTACTCTCCAAAGGTGCCAAGGTTGTCACAGTAAATAAAAAATCAAGGGAGTGTTAGAGACTGAAATAAGAAGACCTGACAAAGTTCAACGCAGGATCCTTTCTGAAGTGGACAAAAGGATATAAGAACTAAAAACAATAAAGTCTTATTGAATTTCTAATGGATCTGTTTATGGTTGATGGCTGTTGCACTGGTTATGTAGGCGCTGCTCGTAGGGACTCTGAGCAGGACACATCATGAGATGTGAATGTGTTTGTTCCCAACTTTTCTGTGAATCTAAAACTTTCCCAAAAGTACTTAAAAACTTTTTATAATTTCACTAAATCCTTTTTTTTCCCAAAGTCAAATCCTTAGAGACCTACACAGTATTATATAAGCACCTGGGTAGGGGGCAGGTGTGTCTTGAGGTGGCTATAGAACCAAATAGCTGAGGGTCAGACTTTGGAGTAGCAACTCAATGCCTATTTTACTCCTAGACAGAGGAAGGCTCGGAAAAGGGGAGCTGTCAGGGGAGATGGGGAGACACAGCTCATAAACTGAGGCCCATTACCACTATTCCTTTCGGCTTGATCCAAACTCCAGAACACGTTCAATTGAATTAATTCAACTCCATTTAAACTCATAGGCTATGTTTACAAGAATTGCATTATTCTGATTTCTAATGTATTATAATGGGTTTATGAGCATCATGCCGCCGTAAGAATGTCACATTTGCCTTGGACTCGTGCTTGGCACTGTGAGAAGTGGACATAAACTTTCACCACAAGACTTGAATGCAGTTCAACTCAACTTCAAATCAAGGGTTTCAAGGTCCTTAAAGTTTAATGAAGATACACTATTCCCTTTGGGGCAAGTGTCCCTTTAATTCCCCTTATGTGAAGGTTGGTCTAGCTTACTTATTTGCTTACATTGCCTTCTCTCTGTGTCTCTCTCTCTCTGTTGCCCTATGCCTCTCTGTCTTTCTGCCTGTTTCCCTATCCCTGTATCCCCTCCCTCCCTGCTACCCTTCCTTCCTCCTACTCCCACTCTCCCCAGCCCTCATTATAACAGATGGGTCATTTTATTTCATTGAGTGTAATTGTCTGAAATGGCTTCATGATAAAATCACCATGTATTAGGAGCCTGAACAAGACAAAGATAGTCTTGGCCCTCGGCCCATGTTTTCTCTGGTTTTTATTGCTTGTGATATTTGTGTTCCTCAGAAGAGTCTGCACTTCCCTCCTCCATCCTGTGATGCCTGGCCTATGTGTTTGGCAGGCTGTGTTGCTATGCAATCGTGGCTAACAGGATTAGGCGAGATCATTGGATTTTAGGATTCCCATCTGTCACAGCTGTTTCTTCTCTGACATGTTTTCACTCAATTAATGTACACAAGATCCTCTGGTCAGCCCTTGGCTTCCAGTGAGGACCAAATAGAAACTTAAACACATCTCCAATTTACTTTTTAAATGAAAGTATCTGGGATTCCTATTTATATGGATGTGCCAGTGGCAACACTGAGTATATACAAAGCAACTGAGAAATGTGATATGGATATTGTAAATGTAAGAGAAAAATAAACACATTATTTTTATAATCGAGTCTCTATAGTTCTGCATCTCAATCTCCCCTCACATGGTCTGGACTTTCCCCCACTATTCTGTGTCAATATTCGAGTTATCTTTATGCTCACCTCTTCCTTACTCTCTCCTACTCCTCTGTATTAATCAGAGCCTGCCATGCCTGTGTTTAGTCTACTGTTCATTGACACAATTTAGAAGTTCCTTCCTCTCGATTTCCATAGACGTTCAGGTCTAACTGGAATGTAATTACATATTTAAATGACTAAGGGACTGGAAAATAGGTACATTTTTCCTTTCTCTGCCACCCAGCAAAGCTCAGACAACCTGAAAGAAGTCCTTGACACCTCATCTCCCCACCCAGGCCTGGCAGTGACAGGTGGATTGTATCATCCACAGGTTATAGAGGAAATTTCTGCTGAGGGCTTGCTACCTACAGAGCTCACAGTAGCTAAAACTTGACTTATCTTCCTGTTTGAGGGGAAGGAAGCAAACATGTCCCTATAGATTAAATGAGGGGACCACGAAAGTTTGTTTATTCAAGCCAAAGAAAGGAATGTGCCCTAGCACGCAAAGGAAAAAGTGGATACATAGCTTTAAAAGTGAAGTGGAGGGTTGCCATTTCTTAAATGTTCTATGTAACCTCGATTTAATTTCATGTGATCTCAGTTTGTGTCATACAATTTAGCTGACTTGTGTGTTATATGAGCCTGCATATACGTAGGTGTTCATGCTCATAGACTAGACAAGGACAATGGGTGCCTTGTTCTGTCACTGTATAACCTACTGCTTTGAGACATGGTCTCTAGAGCTAAGTTGGCAGCCAGCAAACCCTCGCAATCCTTCTGTCTTTATCCCGATAGCCCTCGGACTGCGTGTGCATTAGTAGACACCACCAGGTTTTAAGTGGGTGCTGGAAATTTGAACTCAGGTCTTCCTACTCGTTCAGTGAGTTTTCTCTTGGCCACTGAGCCATCTTTCCAGTCCTACGCCATTTAAGTTTTACGTCTACACATTCATATCTAATTTTATATGTGAGGAAACAAAGATTAAGACATTTTCTCACTTGTACACAGATGGAAAGTAGAAGAGTCACATTTTCAACCTGGACAGTCTGCCTTCAGCCTAGTAGAATACAGTTTTTCAAAATCCTCTATCACTGAACATACCTGTGACAAAGTGGTTTTGGCTCTGCCCATGACAACCAGATTCTATTCCTATTTTAAGAGACACCCAGTATTTTGTAAGAATCTTGTCCCAACTTAAAAGTACAAACGAATACACACAACTCTACAAACACTCCTAGGAAGTAGAAGCTCACACAAGTCAAATGGCCCCTTGAGTGTCAAGCCAATCAATGGGAATCTGAACAGAGGTATTCTGAATTCAAGTCCCCATTCAGATGTGCTCTGCTAACTTTACTCAGACAATACTGGTTTGACATTTTTCAAAATATAATCAAGTAGGGTGTCATCAAGTCTTACTGCACATACTTGTAATCTATACACACACACACACAAAACACATATATCTGTGTGAGAAAGATTTGAGAATAGTATTCAAATGAACGTACTCTGTGTCTTGTGCAAAGTTTCTAGCATGCTTGGGACTCATAATGATCAGTAATTACAGTTGTGGACTGGCATTGGTTTTGTGGCCTCAAAGGTCAGTGCTGGGTGGAAGGGGCAGAGAGGCCTGCTGGCTACCAGCCTAGCTCCAGGTCCAGTGAGAGATCCTGCTTCAAGGGAACAAGGCAGAGAGTAATAGCACAGGTCACCCAATGCTCTCTGCTGATTTACAGGTCACTTGTATCGGCACACCCATGTGCATACACCTCTCCCCATACCTGCATATACACATACACAAAGTTCATGGTTATTATGGCAAAAATGTTAATAATACAATTGGCTCCATGCTTGCTCAATTCTGACATCCCTTCTTCCAAAGATAGGGAGTCAGAGTGGCCTTGCTCAAATACAAGACATTGAATTAGAGCATATGACAATCAGCCCTACCCTTTCTCTCTGAAGAAAGCAGTCAAGCTATATTAAGAACATTAGAGTCTTGCTGCTGTTTACAAATTGAGACAATGCATGTGTCCTACCCTGTTACAAGGAGGTCTAATAGCAGGCTGCCTAGAAAGGCTATGTAGCAGGCAATAAAGACGGTTGGAACCAACAGTGTTATACTACTGAGCCTATTGATGTTCAGTGAGGGGCAGTGTTCATTTCATTCAAACCAGAAAATCAAACCCCTGTAACCCAATCAGTAACTTCAGTTGCCACCACCACTGTTGGTAAGTACCGTTTTTAGCTGTTTTCCAATTGGTAACAACTTCAAGGATTGGCTTGGTCCAAATCCAGAATTCCGAATCTGTTTGTCTTTGTATTTCTGATTGGCTTAGAATGGAAGGCATGAAGAATGTGCCTGTGTGCAAATACTCAAGTGTGCCCCTGGCCTTCCCTAGGGAAGGAATTCCCTTCTGGATTCTGCCCTCACTTACTCCTTGACTGGGTGAAACCGGTATGTGTATCATGAGCATCTGTCTTGATTTTGGCACTAGCTCGTGTTCTGGAAGTAATCAGGAATTGACGGTGACTGCTTATGAAACTACAGGGCCTGCGCATTTTCTTCTGGCAATGCATATAATTAAGACCAAATGATTATAAAATTTCTAAAAGCTAGCACTATTTCTCTCATAAATATATATACACACATATTTTTAAATGCTCAAGCATATTATTCAACATTTAAAAATTTTGTAAGTGTATTTTATTCTATTCTATCTCCCCAAATCTACACTTTCAAAATGTAAGCATTTCATGAATTTGCAAAATTTTATATTCTATAAACTTCCTGGAGAAAGTCAAGAAAGCCAAGATATGGGGGCTGGGAAGATGGCTCAGTGGGTAGAAATGTTTGCTTTTCCAGCCTTAGGATATGAATTCAAATTCCTCAAGAAGAAAAGAACCTGAATATGAGTGTATATACATCTATAACCTCAGCATTGTGAACTGAAAACAGATGGATCCTAAGAGCTCCCATCCTACTGAAAACAGCCAGCTTCCAGCTCAGTGAGACCCTGTATCAAGGCAATAAGGCAGAGAGAGAGACAAGGAAAACACATGACATCTTATTCTGGCCTCCACACATGCGCGCGCACACACACACACACACACACACACACACACACACACACACACACACACACACCACAATGTAGGAGGAGGAGACAGAGATTGCTAAAATAGAGAATGCTTTTCTTTCTAGCGTAAAGGCTGTTTGTCATGTCTTGAACATCTTATTTGGTAGAACTGAGTAATAGATGTTCGGCAGGTTAAGAAGGTTCTCACAGTTTTTAGCAGTGCTCCAAATGGCAATTTACAGATGTGGAATCTTACCGTGTCTGAATTGCCTCTCGGACTGGCAGCTCACACAGCCCCTGCTTCACTGTGCATGTCTTCTGGGCCTGTAGTTGGATAAGCTCCACGCAACAAACACACCACACCCCCCACTCTGTATTGCCACTGGATGACCAAAGTCATCCCAAGAGCACGATGTTTACAAATCATCGCCTTCGCCATAGCTCGGGAACTCCTCAGTATTTACTCTTTGAATTAATGGAATGCTACCGCCATGTAGCTAGTTGCCAAGGTCTGTAACCTGGAAGCCATTCAAAAATCCACCCTGTCCTGTGCATATAACAGTTACTCACCTACTAAGATGCTTTTCATCTATGTCATTATGACACATATTGTCACAGCCAAGATCAAGGAAACTCTAATCTTCCACTGAACTTATATCATCCAGTACCCTTCCCCGATCTATCCACTTCCCTCACTGAAGCTAGTGTAAACAGACAGGTGTGGCCCTTTCCCATCACTGCAGCGGACATGCCCACATGACTTCTCACACCTCTCTTCTGCCTCCTGCCCTGTAATTTGTCCATGACTCTGGATGCCTCAGCTGTTTCAGGAAATCGTATGTTCTCATGGTAGTTTCCCTCCCTTCCTTCCCTACATGGTTGTTTCATACCCAGCCCTCACATGAGGTCGACTCGGAGGTCCTCTGCAAACAGTGAGGAGCAGTCAGCAAATGAGAATTACATAAATCTCTGTCCTTTGCTGTAAGCATTGCCTATAGTTTTAAGATTGGGAAGGCAGCAATTAGTCTAGCCACAATGCAGTGTGTAGTCCCTATAGCAGAGCTGAACACATATTATTTGACAGAATAAAGTGTCTCTCAACTAAAATAACCAACATAAAAACAAGGTTGAGAAATTTAAAATCGGTGTTTCATTTCAAGTAATATTCTTCTTTAGATTGTTTTTCTCATTTCTTATTATCGTTATTATTCTCTGGGGGTCATTTTTGTTTTATTGACTTAGGTAGGATTGCCATACTGGATGCTTACTGGAATGTCTGCATAAACTACAAGTCAATTCTTGTCTATTTTGTCTTTGCCTTAGAGTCTGTCCAAGTTCTTCCCAGAGGACTAAGATGAGTTGCAGACTTTAAGTGGATTCAAGTGAAATATGTCGTCCTTGGAGTTGAGAGCAGAAACAGCTCAGCCCATGTACAGAGAAATTTGGTCTAGAGAGAAAGGGAAGCAAGGAAAAGGGAGAAGAGGAAAGGTCCAGAGAGAAGGATAAGGAAGAGAGGGAAGGAGAGAGAATACATGAGAGCAAGGGGGAAGAGAGAGGAGTCTGAGATACAAAAGATAGGAATGTGGAGAGGAGAGGAAAGGAAAGAAGAGGGGACAGGGAGGGAGTGGAGGAGGAGAGAGGGGAGGAGAGGATGGAGGGAAAGAGAAGAAGCAAAAGGACAGGGGGAGGGGAAGAAAGAGGAAGAGAGAAGAGGGAAGTTAGGAGAATGAGAGGAGAAAGAGATGCCAGTGGGAGAGGGGAAACAGAAGAAAGAAGGGAGGAAGGAAGGAAAAGAAAATGGAGAAGAGGACAAAATGGTAGAGGAGGAAGGAGAAAAGAGGACAGGACAGAGAGGAAAGCAGGGGAGGAGAGAAAGGAAAAAGCAGAGGATCATAAAGAGAGAGGAGATGATAATATATTCTAGGGCTTGATAAGTTCCTGCCTCTGTGTTGTCTTGAGATAGTTTTCACTTAAAAATTACCGTGTGTGTGTGTGTGTGTGTTTGTGTGTTTGTGTGTGTGTGTTAGCACACATGTAGATATCAGAAGACAACTTGAGAGAGTCCTTTAACCTTAATATAAATACTCCTTTTCTTGCCTAAGCCAGATTAATACACTTTGACTTTTAACTGTGCTAGTTAGTGTATTTTAAATGATACTCTGGTGTGGGAAGTTCTTCTGTATATGTGTTGCTTTTATTAGTTAATAAAGAAGCTACTTTCAACCAATGGCTTAACAGAATATAGCCAGGCTTGAAGAGATATATATAGAGAGAGTAAGCAGAGTCAAAGAGATGCTATGGAGCCATCGGAGGAGAAAGACGTGAGCCGCCTACCTTGCCAGTAAGCAACAGCCACGTGGCGATACACAGATTAATACTAATGGGTTAAATTAAGATGCAAGAACTAGCCAATAAGAAGCTAGATCTAATAGGCCAAACAGTGATTTAAATAATACAGTTTCTGAGTGATTATTTTGGGGCTGAGCAGCTGGGAATGAACTAGCGGCCTACTCCAACAATAATACTTGGTAAAACATTAATTTGAGTACACAGATAATTTCTAATAATTGTAGACTGGTACATGAAAAATAAGATGTGCCTTCCTCACTCAGTTCTTCTAGATGAGACTGTAGCCTGTGGTACATTCATCCCTCACATTGGTAGCAACAGCACAAGAATCTGGAAAAGAGAAGTGCTGCTTAGTTTGCTGTCCTTGTGAGGAGAAATGAAGTGTGGAAGACTGGATGAAGGTTCCTGCCAAGTGAGAAAACTCTACACCACTTCTGTAGTGGAGCAAAGATGCTGAAGCATGCTTTGAAAAGTAGAGTGCTGGATTCAAAACTCAGATCCCTTAGCATCTCCCAGAGTTGGCCAACCAATGCATTCAAGGTGTGCCAAGCCTTCAGATTTTATAGGCAGGCTCAATAAGTACCTAGCATACCTGCTAAGTTTCAGAACCCCAATCCAAACCCCACTCCCCTACAACTCTCCAGGTGTATTATGAAGCCCAGTCTTGGCTGCTCATTGAGAGCTTGTGAAGAAAGACATGGGGAAGACTCTCAACTTACTCTACCCTCCTCCTCTGTCCTACTCATTTGGAAGAAATACAATCTGAGAGGAAAGTTATTTCATGTTAGCCCCATTTGACCCTGGTTCAGCCTTTACAAGAAGCAGGACACTGACTGTTTGATTGAGCCATCCTCTACTTCCTTGCCCTGTAGAAGGCACAGCCATTCTGCCCATCAAGTTCTTTGTTACTACTAGTAGGGAAAGGATATGACAATAATACTTGGTAAAACATATATTGTTATATGACAGACATAATAAATAGCCATAACTTTCTTCGTAAACTGAAATTGCAACATAAGAGTTGGATTTAATTAATCACCTTGGCATAGTTGGAATAGAAATGACATGAGGGATCTTGAATTTTTAATTAGTCAAAACTAGAATACATTATGTATGAAACCCTCACCCCTATCAAACTATGAACCATCACTGATTAGTATTGTATAGCTTAAGGTAACAAATGCTTCTTTGGCATTGCCTAAGAAGGTAGCATTAACACACAGTATGGTCCCAGTCCTCTCTCAGACCACTATTACAGCTCAGCCAGTCCTATGGAAGGCTTCTGGAAAACTTATAAGAAAATATAATGTTGTTTTGCCTAATCTCAGAGGAGAAACACAAGCTAAATAATTAAAATCAAGGATCTATATTTGCCTAGTCAGCTTACTGAACTTCTTCCCCAAATCAGAAAACATCCTACAGATGGAAAACTCCCAATTAGGAGAAAGGATGGCTTTAATAAATAATCAAAGTTGTCCATCAAGTATTAATGATACCTAAGATTTATTAAGACCATCATAAAAAAACCCAATATAGACGTGATCAATGAGCCATGAAGCCAAAAGTTTAATGCTCTTTGCCAAATGTTCTGATTGCCAAGCTGATCCTTTAGGACAAACCTATATTTTGTGGTGTCTGCAAAATATGAATTATCTGCTAGTGCTGTGTGGGTTGCCATGCACCCTCATTATGAAAAAGGCAGTGAGGAAAAGCTTGCGTTTCCTATCATAAACCATTTCTTTCTTTCCCTACTTTAAACTAGTCAACCTGTCTTTGGAAAGGCCAGGAGTTGGTTGGGAAACACACTCTGAAAACATGCAACTTGCAGAAAAAAAAAATCGAGGTTATGCACTGACTAATGGTGACTCTGAGCTTAAAAGGGAATAATAGGTTAAAATAAATTGCTTTAGGCAGGTGTCTGAAGCCAGTCGAATGTCAATGTAGGCACATTACTTTGGGGTTTCAATGAAAACGTTGGTTGCACAGTTGACAAGCTTTATGTCTAAGGCAGCTTTTAAAGTCATCTTGCCTTTCTAACATTGTCTCTTGACTATAAAGGGACTGTTTGTTTTGTCTTAAATGCTTCTGAAAGTCCCTCTGGAATCATACCAAAAAACCCATGCCATGTTAAACTTGACCTTCGTCTTTTATGAGAGAAATGCTTATGCATAATGTATTTTCCAGAGAATGGACTCTTGCCAGGAAGCAAGAACACATGTGGGAAAAGACAGTGAACCTTACCTGGGTAATCATTCTTGTCTATGTCTGCATCTCCTCTTAGAGAAAAGCCAAAGCCAGAAGGGATGGTGTGTGAGTCCCACATTCCCTGCAGAACTTGGGAAGGCCTGGTGTGTAAGCCTTTTGGGTTGCCATTGTAAATGAGCACTTCACCTCTTTGGTCCTTGCCTGCAAAGGGCACGCCGATGGCAATGTCTACAGAGAACAAAGGAAATTCAAAGAATAAGTAAATACAATCCAAAGGAACGTCATAAGGCCCAAATGGCTTTTTGCATTTTCTAGAGGTTTCTGGGGTACTGTAGCAACAGAGAGGCGCCATTGCCTCCCATCAGCATGATGAGTGTCCGCTGAGAGTTCATGAGGTGCTGCAAGCAGCAGGTAGAAAGCCAGTGAGACTCTCAAAGGCCCTGTGTTTGCAAAGTCTGTGTTTCAGGGGAAGGTAATGGACGCTTTGAATAGAGACACAATTAAATAAACAGTAAAAGCAGTAAATGATACAGAAAATCTTTTTTAAAATTACTGATACAGTAGAGAGAGATGGCATTGTTTTAGACGGGGTGGTCAGACATTGTGTCACTGTGGCTAGCATTGATACTGAAATCTATGGTCACGAAGAAACCAAGCATGTGACTGTTACAAAGGAAGAGCACTTCCTTCCCTTCCAGGAGAAGTAGCCACCTTCCAAGGAGCCAGAGGAGGAAGGGGGCAGCCCATCTGAGTAGCAGAGAAGGCAGGGAACTATTTATATGGGGCCACAATGTTGTACCTTGAAAGGTACAGCCAGGCCCTACTGTGTATCAGGGAGCTGGCAGATCAGATTAGTTACTGTTTTAGGAATTTCTTCTTTCAAAGAACAAAAGCTCCATTCTCACAGAATGTTTTATTTAATAGTTCCCTAATATAATGAACTAAAAAAGCCCATTGTATAATTAAGGGCACTAGGAAACTCAGATAGAAGCCATAGTACTCAGCTCTCACCCAAATATAAAACATTTATCTCTTGTCATATGGGTCTCCAGGAAGGTCTACAGAAACTACTGTAGTTTAAAAAGAAGTTTCCAAACAGCAACAAATGAGTTTGCCAAATGAGGAGTCTCACTTGTTGGTGAAATGACCCACTGTACATAATGACTATAAATCCACTTCCACTGACCTGCTGAAGAGAAATGATCTAACAACTCCATTATAGAAAATATAGACATTGCCATGTGCTTACTGGGAAGGACCATTTTACACACTCCTGCTAAGTTCATGACTTTCCACCTGTCCCCAAGTTTAAGCCCAGCTAGTGTGGCATTATTTTTACTTGTTTTGTGCTCCAGAACACGAAGGCTCAAAACCCAAGAGATTCTTCTCTTAGCTTTTAAGAGCATCAGAACTGGTTTAAGGGGAAAGACAGCAGAAAATAGGATGAAAAAGACAACTCACACAATTCAGCATCAAGCCTTGCCTGGGGATAGCTGTTTTAGGAAGCAGCAAGCCAAGCTACTTCGAGGAGAATTGTCTTTTTCATTCTCCCAGAACATAGCATCTAACATGAACTTGGTTTTCTTCTCCATTCTAGAGCTTGAGACAAGAGCCTCCCACATGCTAGGTAAGGGCTCTACTGTATCCATGACCTAAGCATGTGCATTTGTAGGACTCTCAACAACTACTCTTTACTGAGAAATTTTTTTTTCAAAGAAATTCTGAAACACTTGGTACCAGTGCCTGTGACTATCCCTCTGATGGGAATCCTCCCTATGCTAGCTAGTTACAGAAAATTCCTCTTATAGCTTCTTGTTTGAATGATAAACGCACTGTATTTTGGTTCTTCACTTACATGTCTTGAAAATGTTCACAAATTTTGATGTGAGCATTTGATATTTTCTGATTAGATTAAAAAGCATCTATGGATTCCTTACTTAAGGAACAATGTGCCCCAGACAAAGATTTAACACTACTATATTTCCAACATGGAAAGGGACTTTGCAATGACATTTGCTGCCCAGGAATTAGGCTGTATAACAGGCATAAACCATGTAGTTTCTGTTTTTTGTTTGTTTGTTTGTTTTTGGAGACAGGGTTTGTTTCTCTGTAGCTTTGGAGCCTGTCCTGGAACTAACTCTTACAGATCAGGCTAGCCTCAAACTCACAGAGATCTGCCTGTCTCTTCCTCATGGATGCTTGGATTAAAGGTGTGTGCCACCAGTGCCTGGCCATATAGCTTTATTAGAATACAGTAATATATTTGCTAACCTACCAACGTGTATTTATCTCCACTCTATTCATAGGCAAATTTCTATAGCTCTCAAGACACCATTGAGAAATCATACATGACAAAAATCTCTATGCAATATCTTCATCTTAATTAATCAAAACATATGAACTTAAATTTGTCTTGAGATTTTTCAGAATTTATTAAGAGTCCATAATAATAAACTGCCCCCACTGTTAAGAATTTTTTTAAGTGGCCATGGTTTTCGTCTCGCAACAGCAACATGGCTTTGAGATGCAAGCGCGTCCCATACATTGCTCTAATTACCGTTGTATCCATCTTGGTTCAGGTCCCCCAAGTGGGCCACAGAGCTACCGAATCTCCCAAAAGTCTCCGTGCCGGTGAGGACTTGTGGGTCTTGGAAGAGGAGGGCACTCACTTGTAGGTACAGGTAGACCTGCCCTACTTCTCTAGGGTTACTTTCAAATTCACGGTCCATAAAGAGAGGTGCCCCAATCAAAATGTCATCCATTCTGCAGGGAACAGAGAGAGGGGACAGTCAGCCACCTTGGTAGACAAGGTTCTCTGGTGTGTTTGTAATCAGCCAGATGAGTCCTCTTTCTTTGGTGTGGTTCCTTTTCTGAGGGCCATTTTACAACCATCGGATTTCTTTCATAGCTTTGTTATGTCTACAGAGCAGAATGCTGGAGAAAAGAAAGGTTGTTAAATTATCACATTGAACTTTCCAACTATGCAAAAAATGACTGAGAAGCCACAGACATTTCATCCTTTCTGGCTTGTTAGTGCATTTCCAGAAATTTCACACACATGGCAAATCTATCAAACAGACCTGAGCAGGTTTTAGTGTTTAAGGACACAAGAGTTTGTAATTTATTGAAATGACCCCGACTTCTTGAAAGTCACAAGATTTCAAATAATTTTTGTTCTGTCCTTCCTTTGGTTAAATAAAAGAGGCCAGAGAAGTGATTAATGTTGGCTGGAACACAACTTTTTAATTCCTGATGAGATATGCAGTCATTCTGTGTATGTCATAGCTAGAATCTAATAAAAGATTTTTTTAAGGATCTAGAGATGAGTTATAACTACTGTGTGGATAAGAAATCAAAATGGCTAGAGGCATTTTCTTCACAGAGGCGACATCACTGAAGGGACGGGACAGGGAATTTTCTATTTTGTCAGGAGACTTCTAAAGTATTTGACTTTATTTTTTAAAAAAGTTAAGAAAATGCCTACTAACCAAAATGTATACTTTGACCTCTCCAAATCAGCACTGCTAAAGTATGTCTGAAGACAAGTCTGTCTTGGCAGATGCAATAGCATGAAGTTACAAGTTTACCTTTGACTCCTGTGTCTATGCAGCTCAACGTTGAAGTTTGCCAAGTTACCTAATTACCTGAATTCTTTCAGTCATAATTTAATTATATATTGCTATGATATTCCTACTAATAGTAAACTATTAAAACAGCAAGTATATTACTATCATATACAGTGTGATAATAGCAATGCTTTGGTATATGAGTATAGTATATAAAAGTGATATTAATATATGATATATTTATAATATAATTTTTAAAAAGTAAGAAATGGAGTAAGAAGCTATTGTAAGCCAGATACTTTATTCTTTCTCTCCCCTCTCTTCCCTTTTTTACTGTTTCCTCTTCTTTTTCTCCCTCTCCCTCTTCCCTCTTTCTCTTCTTTTCTTCCTTTATTTCTCCCTTCTTTTTCCTTCCATTCTTCCCTCCTCTTCTTCTATCTTTTCTTTTTTGACAGAATCTCCTATGTAGCCCAGGTTGGCCTTGAACTCATGATCTTTCAATCTCAGCCTCCCAAACTCTGGGGTTATAGATGTGCACCACCATGTCCAGCTTTAGAGCCAAAATCTTTCAGAAGCTCTAAGTAGTATGACTGCCTTACTATACTGACTTCATTGTCCTGACCTCTCCCTGAATTTAGAGCTCACCTATTATAGTAGCAGTTCACCATCTATTTCTGAGGGCTCTTTCCCTACTGCTAGTTTATCGTGTCCAACTTCGATGTGATGGTTTTTGTTGCACCTTATTATATCTTATGTATTTAAATGAATGAATGCAAGCCTAGCTGTTAGGGTAAAGGTTAACAACTGAATTATATCTCCTAGAAGAGGGGGAATCAGTTTTCTTTCATAGAGTGACACTGGGTATATCGAGCACTTTAGGACAGGCCTCATATAGTTGACAAACATACAATGAACTTCATATTATGTGTGCGCTTTTATTTGGTTACAGTTTGATGGGTTTTTTGTTAGTTTGTTCTGTTTTAAGTTTTAGTGTGGTTTTATTTTTGTTTTCTTGGTTTGGGTTTTTTATGTATTTGCTTTTTTGAGAAAGAACATAAAGGAGAGTAGTGAAGGAGGGGCAGAGGATCTGGAAGGACTTAGGGAGAGGAAATAACATGATCAAATTATTTTTAAAATTAAAATTGTTTTAAATAATAAAAACATAATAAAACAAAGAAAAAGTGTATCATGTACACCTGCTATGTTTAAGACTATAGTGAATAATTTCAAAAGAATACAGTGCT
The DNA here is from genome assembly GCA_004026605.1 of Ondatra zibethicus. Classification (NCBI taxonomy): domain Eukaryota; kingdom Metazoa; phylum Chordata; class Mammalia; order Rodentia; family Cricetidae; genus Ondatra; species Ondatra zibethicus. The sequence goes on along the minus strand of PVIU01023005.1, from coordinate 7,745 downwards.
GAATATTGGGTCAAGTCAAAACTCGAAGAGGATATACTTTCAACTTATCACTTGCATAACCACAAACAAAGCAACTTGAAAAAAATAAAATTAGGATCCAAATTAGTGCTGAGGTTATGGACAGAGGAGAGGCTGGCGCTCAGAAAGAACAAAGGGACATTGACATGTGGAAATCTACCGGATCCGGAAGGAAGCATTCCAGATGGTTATGTTGAGAGTGAAGGAAGGTACCAATGAGTAGAGTCAGAGAACATTGAGTGGTTGAGGTGAGCTCCATGATCTAGCATTTTCAATTGAAAAGATAAAACTATAAGCAATACTTTGAATTAAAAAATTGAAAGATAATCATGTATACCAATATTATATATTCTAGTGTTATTGTATGTAATATTATTTAACACTATAGGCTATTTTATAATCATATTATATTTATATAACATATAATAAGAACTGTAAGCCAAAACCTATTAAAATTGGGCAAAATATCCAAATAGATTCCTTCTCAAAGAAGATACGCACATATGAGAAGATGTTCAATATCATGTCATTAGGAATTAAAACTTTAAATAATGAGGTACTACTGTAAATTGCTTGGAACAGCTGAAATCCAAATGCTGCTATCACCAAAAGCTAGTATGGCTCTGGCAATATTCAAATCAATACAGCTGCTCGGAAGCAATCTAGCAGGTCCTTTCAAAACTACACATAGGATGGTCACGTATGATCTCATATATGATGATCTCACATGTGATCTCACATTTGATTTGTAGTCCTTTTTAGTTTCCCAAGTGAACTTGATATTTATTGCCCACATGAAAATCCGCATGAAGATCATGGCAGCATCACTGCTAATGCTTGGGAAACAACCAAGATGCCCTCAAAAGCCGTGTTACATCATCTAACAGAATATTCATCAGCAAAGGAAAGGAATGGGTACAAAACCATGGGAAGATGGAGAAAATGGCACTTACTGCCGATTGAAAGAAGCCAATTTGGAAAGACTACACAATTCAGGAAAAGCCCAAACCGTGGAAACTAGGAAGAGCAGGGACTGCAGGGGTAAGGTAGGTGGAGGAGTCAGGAAGAGGGGCCTGGGGTTTGTAAGGTGGTGACGCTGTAATGCCGTTTGCGGGTGATGCCGCAATGATGGATACATGTAGACACACACATGGGTAGAGCCACAGGACCTTATAACAGAGAGTGAATCTCCCTGTGAACTGCACCCTGCTGCCGTCAGTATGCTTCCTCCTCTGTAAAAATCCACACTACACAGGGACACCATGTTAAGAGCAGGTGAAAGACGAGGGGTGGGGAGGGTTGTGCCAAGGCTGTACTTCCCGATCCATTCTCCTGGAAAGACAATCAGGGAATATATTAATATTAGTGAAAAAAAAGGCAGTTAAAGAGCTGGGCAGTGGTGGTGCACGCCTTTAATCCCAGCACTTGGGAGGCAGAGACAGGTGGAACTCTGAGTTTGAGGGCAGCCTGGTCTACAGAGAGAGTTCCAGGTCAGCCAGGGCTACACAGAGAAATCCTGTCTCTCTGCCGCAAGAAAAAGAAGGCAATTGAAGAAGTAAGTTGAATCCAGATGAAATGAGAAAAATGGGAATTTTGGAATAATATTGATGTAGATTTAGACCTAGAACTGTGGTAAGCACGTGCAGCATGTGAGGAGATGTATTTGTTAAACGTGGACAACACAGAAAGAGACTACTTCACTGAATACCACTGCAGGCATCTCTCCCTGCTCCCTCTTGGCCACCCTGACTCCCTGTACAGTGACATTTAACAGACGGCAGGTGTTATGGAGAACTTGGGCTGTCTAGCAAGGAGAATACCCAATACTTTTACTTTATACCAATGCAAATAGAAGTCATTTGTGTCCAGAAAGCAAAGCTCACTTCCTTCTTTCTCACACTGCAAGAACCACAAACAAGTAGAAGCAACTCTGGAATGGTTGGGGCCCAGAGATGCTTTTAGAGCAGGCTACCCACAATAGTAGACACAAAATACTGGAAAGCACGGCTGGGAGCGGCTTCCGGCAGTGTGCGCGGCGAGGAGGAAGTGGAGGAGGAGCGATGTAGTTCAGGAGTGGCTGTTATTTTTGTTTTAGATTCCAAAACCTAAGAAGAATTCCTAAACAAACTTTTCTCTCTCCCTCCCTACTTCCTTCCATCCCACCTTTCTCCTTTCATCCCCTTCATTCTTCTTTTAGGCAGCATCTAACTGTATCGCCCAAACTGGCCTGAAACTCACAGTCTTCCTGCTTAGCCTTCCAAGTGCTGGGATTACATGTTCACACCCAATTTAAGATGCTCCAAATACATGCAACCCCCCACACACACCCACACACACACAAAACAAGACTAAAACCATCACATCATCTTATTGTGTCCTGTCTGGAGAAGAGAACAGGGATCCTTATTTCCAGCCCCTGGTCTTTTACCGGGGTGCCCCAGGTGGCTGTGTTTCTGTGACTGTCACGTAAATGTGAAGATGCATTTGTTAATCATCTAACTGTGAGTGTGGAGCCTCAAAGTAGGACACACAAAGTTACTAGTTCTGCATCACAGAGACTAATAGAAACAATTCCTCATTCCACAAAGAAGAAACAAAGCCATCTAATTGGTTCCTGAGGGCGTGGCTCTGACATGGGTTGACACAATTGGCCCAATACTTTTCTTCTTGCAAACCCAGGATCCTAGAAGTGGGAAATGATCACGAGGGACTGGAGCATTCATGGAGTATTTGAATTACAAGGTAGTGTGGTGAGAGTGTTGATTGATCTTAGAAATATATTTCCCTAGATGCTTAAGTTATGTCTATTAAAATACTCTAAATATCATTAGTTTACACATATGTTCTTATAGAATTAAGAGACAATTACCAGCTCAGATTCAGCTGTCACAATATGCTTCATAGACTACTTTTCACTTGCTATAAATATTATCTTACACGCATGGTGTCATTTAATCACAGTTCATATGATTGTTTAGGCTAATGCTTTAAAATCTTGATTTGCAACCCATTAGAAGATTATGAAATAGGAGTCTACGGTCATGGTCCAGACACAGAGCTAGCAAGATGTGACTGCCTTGCCAAAAAAGGTACTGAGCCACGTGGCTAACATAGACAAGAATAATGGGCTAATGTAAGTTATAAGAGTTAATAAGAAGCCTGAGCTAATGGGCCAATCAGTTTATAACAAAAAAAAAGGAAGATTATGAAATAGACTGATTGGGTTCCCAGAAACAGTTTTTTTTAAAAAAAATTGAATATAATAATAGAAAACAGAGTAAATGCATTATACATAACGAGGATAAGGAGTGTGTGTGTGTGTGTGTGTGTGTGTGTGTGTGTGTGTGTGTGTGTGCTGGGGTATGATGCAAATGTATTTCTTTTTTAGATAGGGTGCAAGCTGGTTTTGAATTTGTTATATAGCCAAGGATGACTTTAAACTTCTGATTTTTCTGTTTCCACTTCCCAGCTGCTAGGATTACAGGCATATGTTACCCTGCCTGATATTTTTCGGTGCTCTAACCCAGAGCGTCTGCACACTAGTCCGGCACTCTACCACCTACAGCCCCAGCTGGCAAGTGCCTTTGATATTATGGACTATAGGTAGTAAACTCAGTGCTTTTAAAGATAAGGTCTTGCTATGTAGCCAGTACTGGCCTTGAACTCACGATTCTCATGCCTCAGCCTTGGAGCATTGTAATTACAAGAGTAGGCCACTGTATGCAGACAAATCCTTTACTTGTGCGTTCCAATTCAAGTTCAAAAATTTGAAGTACTTACTAGCATAGATGACTTTTGATGACCATCTGATCAGTAACGGTGTATGGCAGGCTGGTGCATATTCCAAATAATATGTATAGAAAGATTTTTAAATATGTTTAAATGTTTTTAATAAGGTAGTTATGAATAAATGATGTGTTTTTACTTAAACTATTTCCTTTGGTGGTGGCATAAGTGAGATTTTAACTTCTTTAGGAAAGGCATTTCATGGAGGTAGGATAACATATTAACTTCATTTTATCTGAAAGGCATTAAGTTTAAGAATGTTCTACTTAAACACTTCTGTGAAGCATATAGGTTTCATTTTTCTCTCTTATTTATGTCTAAATCGACTCTGATGGCCTAATATAATGAAAGGGTCAACATCTCCTCTTCACGTGACATGTGAAACAGGACATTACAGTTACCACTTGTGATAAAGTGTGAGAGAATGTACTAATGAGAATATCAAATATGATGGATCAGAATATATTTCCTGCAAATGAGAGATATTATGCTAATTTAATATAGGAAACCCCTTCTTTTTCTCCAGGAGTAAAATTTGTATGCTAGTACCTATCATTAATATTCATAGTGAATTTGCTTATTAAAGGAATCCAGAACAGTGGGTTGCAGAGTTGATATTAAGGCAACCTAACTGGTTTGTGATAGGCACTAGCAAAGCCAAGTTAGCTAGTTACACTAGTGAAATAAACCTAACTTATAACCTTTTTATGTTTTTTTTATTTTCTACTTAATTCACTCATAACAATTTCTCCTATGTGAATGAAAAATATTTGGACCGAATCCAGCTTAAAATTATAACTATTCAAAGCTACTTTCTTTCAAAAAGTTTTTCTACAAAGTGTTGTCAATTTTACTGTTGGCTAAAAGTCTGTTGAAATGTGTCTCCTTTGGTCTTGTCCAAGCTATTAACAATGAGTGTTGAAATATCCATGGCTTCAGCTTTAATTCTCTGAGTTTCTGAAAAGGATAAGTAATACTACACAGTTCAATTACTACGATGAAAAATTAAAACAGATTCTCTTATCTCCAAATATAATGAAAATTACTATCTCCATTTTCCATTCTAGAAATTCATAAGAAAGTTTACATAGATGAATTCATAGTACGAGCTGCATCAAGAAACAAAAACCGAGGTTAGTTCTGTCAATCTGTATATATCATCATTCAAAAACCATGACAGATTTGATAATATCCCCCACCAACCACTGCGTGCACAACTGAGTGGTCTAAATGTTTGGAATCCATTTATAATACTGGTAGATTTTTTTCTAAATAAAAATATTTAGCTGTGGTGATGGATATTTGTAAGCCCAGAACTAGGGAGACTGAGATAGGAGGGTCATGAGTTTAAGGGCTGCCTGGTAATAAGGCAAAAATCTACCTAAGAAATAATCACATACATTATATAAATGTTTATGGTAAAATCAGCATCAATCATTACCTTGTCGTCTTGGATAATGTCACCTTGTTTTCTCTCCTGATGTTTAGATTTTGGTAAGAACCTTGGTTTTGTTGTATACCAGATGAACATGTGGTAATGAACATCTTCATTATCAGTCTCACACACAATGGTACCTAGTAATCTTTTGTGTGGAAAAAGTCTAGTTCAGTCCAGAGACAAATACAAATACGCACACACACACACACACACACACACACAGAGAGAGAGAGAGAGAGAGAGAGAGAGAGAGAGAGAGAGAGAGAGAGAGAGAGAGAAAGAGAGAGAGAGAGAGAGAGGACAGAGACACACACAGAGTAAGAGAGTAACACAGAATATGTATGTGTTAAAGGGGTGTGGCCCTTCTAAACATGTGCCATCACCTACCTAAAAGATTTTCTTAGCTCTTTGAGTAAGCTATATAAACAAACCATTGTGATCTTAGATTTCACTTGTGTTGTCCAGCTCTATCATGGATCTTCCTTTGATCAATCCTATTTGCTTCCAGAATACATTTATTTGCGATAGGATCTTGAATTTCACAGTATCCAAGTAATTAAAAACAGCAAATTATTAACACACTGAAAATCTGTGGGCCCTTCATCTGTGAGAAAGTATGGGGTTCGTGAATCCATCCTTTAGTGGAGTACAAAACATTATTAATTTAAGAAATAAATTAGTTAGGAAAGAATTAGTCTGCACAGCAATTTTAAAAACCAGCAGTAAAGGACAGTTACTGAGTTTGTTATTAGCAGGTTGTTTTGATCAGCAAGAAACCAATGAAGCTCCTTTCTTACAAGCATTTTCTCCTTACACGGCATGAATGTGTATCGTAAATATTGCCACAAAGTTGTGTTCTCATTTAAATTGAGGATATTTCCAGGAAAGAGAGTCCTCCAGAACACATGTGAACTCTGGGGAAAGTCACAGGATTCTATGCAAGTGGCCTGCAAGAAGGCTGTTGGAGAAAGGGTGGCCTAACGGGATGCCACCAGTGCATAAGGGGCAGCCTTTGCGGTCAGATGCACACCCAGGAGAGAAACATGGCTGTGCACATCCGACCGCTCTCCATGGAATTGCTGTCAGTATCGAGTAAAGTCACTAAATCTGGATGCCCCACCATGTTTGGGTTTCCTGTTTTTTGTTATTTAGATCCTTCTTGAAGTAAGTTCTATGAGGGTTTCATAACAATTATAGCCCAGCAGGTTGGGAAGCTTGAGTAGTGTCCCTAAAAGTATCTTTCTCTTTGCAATTAAGACAATTGGAGATGAATATTATTTTATTTAAAATGAACTTCTTGTAGGATAAAATCAGTGCTCAGCAAGTCCTTTAAGATATACCCAGTTTGCAACTGCTTCTGTTCCCAAAACACTGTCCTGTCTTCTCTGGAAATTAACCAGATGAACAGAGTGCACCCGTGAGAATGGATGCTTCTTCTGAATCCCCAGTAGTTCACAGGAGAATGACTCCCGTGGAAGCAGATTCCTTTTCCCTTCCCTGTGATGTTATGTAACCAGGTCTATTAAGCGTAGTGGGATCTATACTTTTCATAATCCAAGTTCTCATCATTCTTCAAGTCCCTTTTCCGTTTCTAAAATATTTCAGAAACTCCCACCTCTGGGAATTTATACTCTTGCATTTGGCCAGGAACCCCCTTCTACTTATGGCTTTCTTGCTTCTCATGCTCCAGCCTTGTCTTGGTGTTATCTTCTCACACAGACCTTTATCAGCGTACTTCCCAATACGTCCTCTCTGTTTTCCTCTACAAATTAGAGTCAGTAGAATTCATTTTATAGATCAGGTTTAGATTCAAAGTAAATTGGAGCAGAAAGTACTGAGGTCTGTGTTGCGCTCTGACAGGTCGCCTTCTCTACCCCCATGTCTCCTATTACAGAGGAACACTAATGAAACAAAAAAAACAACATTCAGAAATAATTATCCAAGTGTCTAGTTTACCCGGAACTCAGGGATGCTGCTTTTAACTTTATGGGGTTTAGCAAATAGGCAAAGACTATATCTTATATGTTTATTTTGGTTGATAGTGCTCTGTGCTCTACTCTTTCATCCCTTCCTACCTCCTAGGATCTTGAGCAAGAACTGATGTTTTTACAGTTTTCACAGTTTTCAATTTGCAGAATAACCATTGCAATATACAGTACATGTCTTTTCCAGCTTGGCTTCTTTCACTTAGTAATGTGAGTCTTTTGTCTTTCTTTCTTTCTTTCTTTCTTTCTTTCTTTCTTTCTTTCTTTCTTTCTTTCTTTCTTTTTTTGACAGCTCTCATCTTTTTTTTTCTTTTCTTTCTTTATTTATTTATTTATTTATTTTTTCCATACATTGTTTTGTTTTATTTTTTCCATTCAAGAACATAATTAAAGAAATAAAATTTTTTTTTCCTTTCTTCCCCTTCTCCCGGTCCCCTCCCACTACCCCCCCACCCCTCCTCCCTCCCCCTTCTTCCTTGAAAGAGGGCATGGTGCCCTGCCCTGTTGGAAGTCCAAGG